>FLMG01002764.1:4258-20592 GCA_900088475.1 Hyphochytrium catenoides | reverse complement strand
CCACGCGCAGATGCAAGTATCTCTGCTCTTCATGGGTTCGTCGTAGCGACTCTCTCTTTAGTGGGAATCGCTTGTGGAGTGTTAACAATTCTAAGATCACCTCTTACTGCATGATCTCTTCGACTCCATTCCTACTCTAGCCCTCTATTAAGTTTGCTCTCACTAGGACGAGAGCATGACATCTCTCTCTCTTGTTCCTCCGCTAAGTCGGTCGAACAAGCTCTACGTCACCTTTTTCGTGGGAGAAGATTTGCACTGTCTCTTCTCTAAGACATCTGCTTCACCCCAAGTGCTGAGTGTGACGGGCGTCATCTCCTCTTCGGTACACTTCCGCGGAAAACTAGATCCAGGTATGTAAAATACCAGGGGCCATTGTCAGACAGTAGAGAAGAAATGGGGTAAGGACAGACGGAACCGAGGGGAGGACAAGAAGGTTAATAACAAGAAAGAAAGGCTTGAGCAAGCGGTCAGCAGTAAGAAGCAGAAAGAGAGCGCCCCTAGGTCATTGAGACCAACCGGTAGTCCGAGGCAGAGGAGAATATCCGTCCTTCTTTGTCCTAGGACTAACTCCCCTGCTATTTGGTCACACTCTTGCTTGTACCTCTTACTGGCTAAGCTGCCCCTAGAGAGGTTCCAATAGAGTTCACCGTCGGCAGCGGGTCGGGTGCCGTCAGTGACCTACAGGAGAACAAAAAGTCGGTAAAAAGGTTCTTGTCATCTACGTCATCTCCAGAACAAGCAGAGGAGTCACTAGAAGGGAGAGTAGCGGCCTTGTCTATCCTGTCGTCTTTTCAAAAGGATCATCGCTTTCTAGCGTCCCTTCCCATGGACTCTCCGGCATCTCCTCTACTCCGTTATCACCTGTATGAGGACTACAAACCTATGCTTCCTATGAATATCAGAAGCAAGAGCATTCTGCATAACGATGTGCTCAAAGTCACCTTGCAGGTATAAGATAGGGCGTCCAACCTCTCCGCTTCTCTGTCCCCTCCACGGGGACGGACAACTCATCTTCTGCATTCTCCTTTTCTCTCCCATCTATCCTTTAAGCCCTCGTTGCCTTGGGACAGACCAGGCTACACCGTCTAAGGACACGATGTCCCTGTTATGGTTGTTCCTTTTGGCTTGTTCTTGAGGTGCTGCTTGGCTTATTTCCCATATCCAAGCTTTGAATCGCGAGATCTTCCATCAGCTAACAAATCTTATGACCTCTACAATCGTCCCTTCCATGGTCTGGCTCGATCTTTCCATACTTCTCACAGCTAGAATCACTTCCATCTTAGGAAATTGCTCTCCTATGCATTTGCAGCTGTTTTGACCCTTCTTTTAAATCAGGTGCATGTCAACCCCAACTGCGAGGAAAATCTCACGTCTATCTCACTTGCGGTCAGTCAGCGCTACCTAACTGACCGAAGACTTCCTCTGCGTTGTCCTTCCATTTACATTCTGGCTGTCCACATAGTCTCATTTTACCATTTGCTTATCTACTTTTCACATCCCTAACTTCCAGTTATTTTGACTGCCACATTAGCTCTGTTCATTGTGCCTGGGAGTCTCCGTTCTTGTTAATAGTTCAACCTCGCTCATATTATCTTGGACATCAGGCGAAGCTGCCGTTAGGTTCTCGGCAAGTGAATGAAGCTTCCCCTTTTGTCAATGAGAAGGAGGAGGGAGAAGCTACTCTCACTCCTGCTGCTTCCTCTCGCCCAACCTTCGACAAGGTAACGCGGCAGCTGACATGGAAGCTGGACAAGCTGTCACCAGGATCCAGAACCACTCTGTCAAGCTCTCTCTCTCTTCTTCCATCTTCAGAAGGAGGGCAACAGCCGGATAGGGAAGAGCCGTCCTCGTCCTCGCTCTCTGTATCGTCGTCTTCCTCTTCCTCCTCTAACCTGCCGGTTAAAGCGCACTTCTCTTGCCTAGGCAGCACCCTTTCTGACATTTACATCGCTCCCACTTTAAGCACCGACGCCGTCTTTGACGCGCAGGTACAGTGCAAGATTGTTAAGCGCTTCAGATGCATCTTGCAGCAAAACTAGAGGAAGAAGAGATAAAGCTGAAATAGCTGGAGCGTTTATTGCTTGTAGATGATGGTTAAGAGGGGTGGAGGGGACGAGATAAGAGAGAGCAAGATTGGACGATCATGGAAAGTCGTCAGGTAGACGACTTCCAGCCCAATAGGTTGTGCTAACAATAAACATATGAGTACGCCATGAAATAAAGGAAAGAAAGTGGCTGAGACAAGGTCATATTCTACTTAGTGAAGGATGATGGCTAGAGGTGCCAAGAGAGAGAGGTCCCATAGGCCCTCTCTTGGGAGCTGATCCGCCTCAATGGAGCTAGATCTTGTCCACTGGGCCCTGAAGAGGGAGATCAATATCAAAAGAGAGACAAAAAGCGTTCTTAGTCAAGATTATGTCTGGAGTTTCTAGGTCAAAAGGATGGAGACAGTCAGGGAGACCAATCAGCAGTGTATATAAGGTTACACAGTCTTACTCGATATCTGTCGAGATCTTCGAACTCTGAAGGAGACTCCTCATGCCTCCTCGACCTCGCAAAGAAGGGCACTTTCCATCCTCTCGGCGCTAAAATGACATCGGACTTTGTTAGCAATATACTAGGAAAAAAAGGAAGTAATGCTTTGAGCCATAGCTACCCCTTAATCCATTGAAAACGCTGGATGTAAGAAGCAGAACGTAATAGTGGACATGGCTGGAATGGTTAGAGTTAAGCGAAGTAGAGTACAGATGATAGAACTTGGGTTGAAGACAAGAAAGGATCATCGAGGGGCTTGACGTCACCTTCTGTGTGCCCCTCATTGGGTTGTCCCTGTCTAGTCTCTCTGTCAACCCTGTGAGGAGCGGGATAGCTCTCTCCAGGTCCAGGCTGTTTGGTCTCTGGAGGAGGACCTGGAGGCAGTCCAAGAGTGTTGCGGCATTAAAATAACAGATCATGAGAAGTCATAGAGTGTGAACTAACGTGGCAAACCAGGAGCTATACAGACAAGCTATAGCTCGATTTCCTACTGCATAAGCGCCAAAAGGATGAAGAGAGAACAGCACAAACCAAGGAGAAAGGGGGTTAACAAAAGAATCGTACCACTGAAGAAGTCTGCAAAGCCTTTAAATCCGTCTCCAAACCCTCTGAAGACAAAAGATGGGTCGTCCTCCCCTCCGCCAAAAGCACCGGGAAGGCCCTGCAGCAGTAATACTTAGAGTGTATAAAGCAAATCAGAACACACCTAAGCAACAGCAATGTCCGACTGGATTTGATTGCGGGTGAGACCCCAAAAGTTATGGCATCGGCTGGCCAGAGAGCAAAGAGAGAAAAAGAGGAAGCGGAAGAGAACTCCGCAAATGTGGTTGCACTAATGCCCTTACATCGAACAGGCCCCGAAGCCCATCCTGCAGGCCAGGAATAACTTCATCCAAAATTGTAGGGACGTTTAGCACGCTAGGCGTATCCCATGACGAGAAAAGAGGAAAGGCAGGGCAGTATAAGTATAGGGGCAGACAATTCAGTGATGAGAAGCGTTAGCCCTAGATGTTGGCAGAGGATAGGACTGGGATGGCAAGTGATAAGAACTCTCATGAAGAAAGCAAAGGACAACAGCGAGCAAGCAATGCCCGAGAGCAAAGAACGACAGAGAAAGCCAGAATGAACAAGATCCCCTAAAAGACCTATTGCCAATCCAGTTTATATTAAAAGCAGTTCGATAAGATGCGAGGACAGGTTGGAGACAGAGAGAGACAGGGAACACATAGGCCATCAGTGAACACTGCGGCCAACCCAAGAAAAGGTATGCAGTAGTTGAGAGAGTGAGTTGAGAGTGCAGGAACGTACCCCATGAAAGGTTCTGGCACTATCTTCTGGGCTTCATGACCCTGTAACTCTTCTTTCGTCGAGTATATTTCCTCCTGCAGGATAGCGGGAAGTTCACAACCGTCAGATCACCTTGAAGCTTTTAGATGGACTAACAGAAGAGGAAAGCGATAGACATAGCCTAGGGACCAGGCGTAGCAGAAAAGCTTTAAGGACGACACAAGGGACAGACCAGGTATGGCACAGTATAGAGCCATGAAGATCAAGATCTAAGGAAAGCCGTCCAGGGACATGCAAGACCTACAGGGTCTCTGCCAGGACAGCTTCTGATAATCCTCTTTATGACCTCACTCTTTGTCTCTCCGTTGATAGACCTGAACGAGGTGGATAAAGCCTTGGAATAGAAGCATCCTAACGTCCAAAGACATGGTCAGAGAGAAGTGAACAGGTGTGCGCAGGCAGCCGGTAACATGAGAAGAGAGAGACGGAGAGAGTGATAGGTTTAACATGATAAGACCAAGAGCATGCACGAAGCTTGAGAGGTGGAGGTGGCACACCTGGGTTCTGCGCTCTGTCTTGCTCCAAGAACTCATCCTCACTCATAGAGTTGTTGTTCGCCATGGTTCTCAGAAGCCTTCACCTTTCCACCTCTTACTGTTGACCCTTGATGACTCTGGCTCGTCGCCGCTGTTAGGGAAGCTCTCTTAGCCTTCTCGGACAAGCCCTACGGGAGGCTGCTGACCTTGAACGAACGCTGATGTTCCTGCTACTCGTTACACTGGCACTCTACCAATGGAAGGTGGCGGGAGAAGAGAGAAGAGGACCCAGCGAAGAACTAGTCCGCGATAGAGGCAAAAGTGCGACGAGGTGAAGGAGGAGTAAGACAAAGTGACACCAATAGGAGGAGAGAAAGATGAAAGAGACATCAAGCCAGAACACAGAGGGAAGGAGAGAGACAGAGAGAGACAGAGAAGCAAGAGAGAGAGAGAGAGGAGAGAGAGACAGTGAGAGAGAGAGACAGCGAGAGAGAGAGAGACAGCGAGAGAGAGAGGAGAGAGAGAGAGACAGCGAGAGAGAGAGAGAGAGGGAGAGAGAGAGAGAGAGAGAGAGAGAAGAACCACATTGATTGCTCAGGAAACGCATTGAGTGCCTGTGATCGCACATCAGAACAGCCCAAAAGAGCGATTAACGGCTAGCAAAACGGGTGACTTCCGACTATCATCGCATTTCTTCTCGCCTCATACAATGTTAATAGGACATTCTCTCTATTTCTATTGTCATAAACACATACATAGCATCGTTGAAAACAGCTAACAACCTCAAACCCTAGAAATGTCGCTTTTTCCATAGAAAGAACAGTGCCAAACACTACAATCTCAGCTCAGCCTCTCCAGCGCTGTGGAGCCAGCTCTAGGGCGTTTGACCAGCAGGAGAGAGGCCTAGCGACCCAGGAGAGCTTGCGAGCTGGTCTACGAGGAACGGAAGACTAGGCAGGTAGAGGGGCAACTAAGAGATGGTGCCCAAGGCATGCTAACGGACGATGAGAGCCCAGAAGACACGAAGGAGGAAAGCTCCACGTGCTCAATACCAAGAGAAGACCCCACGGAGGACAGAGAGCTTTTTACTTAGAGCTGATTGTAGTCTCTGCCGTTCCCTCTGACTGGGCTGAACTCCCCACTACATCTACGCCCGGAGGTGCAGTGTCATCTCTCCCCGCAGGCACACCCTCTTCCCCCTCCTCAGGTACAGTGGCTGCGAAGCCCTCTAGCAAACGCTGTTTTTTGGTTAAGGGGGCCAGGAGATCGTAGTCTTGTTCATTGGTAGACACTCCTTTCGCCTGTCGAGGAAAAGGGACGTCGAAGCTTTCAGAGCGTGAAGTAAGTGCAGAGATGCGAGTACAGGGAGAGCAAGAATCTTGCCAACGCAAGGGTTGCCAATCGTAGATGCGAGAGTTGGCAGTCGGGTTTTAATAGAGATGTAGCAAAGGGCGACGTGAAGCACAGTCCATGGTTGGCGAGAGATGGACGGCTAGATGGCAGAGACCAAGCAGGTTTAAATTCAGAGAGTGGCAAAGATAGAGGCAACGAGGCAGAATGACCTAAGAAGCATAGTGAAGCTCCCCTATCCTGCCTTTCTCTCTTAACCTTCTTCCCCTTACTCACCTCCAGCATAGAAATAACTGCATCATAGTTAGCTCTCTCCTTGGCCTCCTTGGCCACGGGATTTGGATCGTCATAAGCCCAGCGCACGTTCAAAATCTCACCGTCTCCCAAACTTTGGTTGGCCATTGCCTCTCTTGCAAACTCTGCATTAACTCTGAAGCGATAGCGCACGAAACATATTGAAAGCCTGTGTATCACGTTGATGTTCTCCACCTCGCCCCATTCGCCAAACTGCTCCCAGAGCTTATCCTCAAGTCCTGCTGGATCTTTTTGGACATTCTGGAGCAAAGGGAAGACAGATAGAAGCGTTTCAAAGATCGAACCGAGGAGTGAGAAGTAGACTTTTGCAAGAGAGAGTGAAAGATCTAGGGAGGGAGTAAAGGCTAAAAGGAGCACTTAAGAATCCGCTGTCCACGGAGAGAAAGAGTCGGCCAAGAGTCTGGCAGTGAGAGAAGAACCATTAAGGAAAAAAGAGGTTGTAAGAGAGGAGCTCGGAAGGACCCTTCTCTCATCAGAAAGACTGTTTGATTCACTGTTTCTGTCTCTCACCTTCAGTCCCCCGATATAAAGCGTCCGCGCATCAGAAATGAAGCTGCCTACTCCGCCCATATCATCTCTGTGGTCTCGATGTCGAGCTCTGCCAAACACATCGTGAAGGGAGTCCAAATTGGCATCGTCATCCCTGGAAAGGCACCAAAGGTCAAGTATAGATCAAGTATGAAAGGTGAGAGCCCTCCAGGAAGGCATCGAGACTGCAGAGGAAGGTTGAGATGCAGCAAGAATATATGCAGAACCCAGAATGGATCCTAGAGCATTACGGGTACAGAGCCGCAGCAGCAGCGCAGATGGCTAGGTAATGTTGTCTTTGCTCGAACTCTTTCTCGAAGAAGAAAGAGTGAAAGTATAAGGCAGTTCGATGTCGAGAAGGTGACGAAACGTAGCAAGAAGCTGGCAACAAGAGAGCAAAAAGAAGACAAAGTAGAGAGGAGAATTTAGCGCTCTGGCCAGGCCTAAGAGCAAAGGAACTGGCGCCACCAGCCCATCTTAGATGGCCTAACTCATCAAATCGTAGGGAAGAGAAGGAGACCAAACCTTAGTGGCAGTCTATGGTAATATGTGCACTCCTTGCCCTTGGAGCAACATCCTCGGGCAAAATGTATGCAGAAGTATCTCTCTCTTTTGTCCATTTTGTCGGCCCTGGTGAGGCCTGAGTCCCTATCTATATCACAGCGAGTCTCTGCTGGATCCTTGCCAATGGAGTTTGACCAATGTTCGCCTACATAGCGGCCATACCTACACGGGATCAAACAGTTAGAGAAGAGACAGATACAGGTTGGGAGGAGTAAGAATTACGTTCAATTGAAAGTACAAATGAAGCGCAGGCACAGAGAAACGCAACAGAGACGACAGACAGACAGACAGACAGAGAGAGAGAGAGAGAGAGAGAGACAGACACACAGAGAGAGAGGGAAAGAAGAGAGCGAAGAGAGAAAGAGAAAGAGGTTAGCGAGAGAGAAGGGAGACAGGAAGAAGTCCAGCAGAAACTGACCAGATATTGTACTCATTCGCTCCCTCTGTGTAGGCTGTGTTTTTTATAGCTAAGTTCTCTTGCTGCTTCCTTGCCGGTCTGTTGAGATACTTCTTCCGTTCTTCTTCCAGCTGTACGGTCGTCTTGCCCCTTGTCGTCCCTCGGCCAAACCAGCCGGTACCTAGGGCAACGCGAAAGAGACAGTAAAGCTGGTGAGCGAAGAGAGTAACGATGGAAGAAGATACTGTCAACACGAACTCTATAGAAACGGGTATTGATGTCACTGGTCAACCAGGACAAGAGAAGAGCGAGAAGTTACGATGAACTTACTCAGCGGTGCAGGACCCATTTCCTCAGGTCTTTCCCAGCTAGTTTCCATGGTAATGGTATTATAATAGTAGAGATGCTGGCTCTCTGGGTCGATGGCCTCTCGCCACGGTGTGTCCCCTGATTGTGCGAGCGAGAGGATACACAGCCAACATTAGCAGGAAAGAGTCTTAGCAGTAAAGCGTAGAAAGCAAAGAAGCTCATCAAGCGTGCGAGAGACTCTAGAGAGACACCAAGAGTGGTGTACCTGGGCTAGAGGGAACGAGAATTGACAACAAGATTTTGAAGTAAGAGGGAAGGGCAGAGACAGAGAGAGAAAGAGAGAGAGAGAGAAAGAGAAAGAAAGAGAGAACGAGGGGACAGGTGGGAGGGAGACAGAGAGATAGACACACAGAGAGAAAAAGAAAGACTAACGAGCAGAGTTCAACGCACTTGCTCCTTCTGGCAGGATAATCTCTCCCGCATTATCTGGTTTAGGTGTCTTGCACCGGAAGCATCTCATACGCCTGGGATAGTTCTCAGCCTTGCACTCTGAGCAGTGCCAGTTCTTCTCTATCACCGCATAAGAAGCGCCGATGTCTCCAGCTGTACCCACAGCAGTCTGCTTACGAGGTAGACTATCCATCACCCTTCTCTCTCCCGGTCTTCGCTGTTCAGAGCTGCCGTTCTCTACAACTTTATGAAGGCCTCCACTACTAGAAGCCCAGTTTGCGCCAGTCTTGTCTCATATCCCGTCTCCTCCTATACCCCTCTCCTCCTCTCCAATGAAACTTCTCTGCTACAATCTCTGTCAGCTCTCTTCCTTGCGCCAAGGGCCGCAGCGCTCTTGTCTAATCTACTCGTGCTGCCCAGGATAAGATCCATCTGCAGCTCATGGCACGTCTCTGAGGGTCACGGCTTTTTCCTTTCAGGAACTCGATGATCTCTGTACAACTCCTTCCCTAGCTGGGATCTTACAGTTGCTCTGTCTCGTTACTCTCGAGATCTCTTACGTTCATCTCCTCGACATGATTCTGGCTCTGTCTCGCTCTCTTTCTTTCCTTCTGTATCTCCCGCCTTCTCTGTCTTGGTGCCTTACCCATGTCGAAGCTCTTCCTTTCCATGAACCTTGACGTTAACGACTACTAATCAATCTGATAATAGTCCTCTTCCGGATTGCGTTATTGTTGAAGAAAACCTGATCATTAACCGCTCTGGAGTTATTGCTTCTGATGCTTGGGCAGCTCCAGCAGCTTTCGCCAATTAATCTCTCTCTCTCTCTCTCTCTCTCTCTCTCTCCCTCTCTCTCTCTCTTTTTCTCTCTCTTCTCTTCTCTCTCTCTCTCTCTCATCTCTCTCATCTCTCTCTCTCTCTCTGACTCTTTTGTTATCATCGATCATCTTGCTTGCACTCAATGCTTTTACTCTTGCTAGCTTTTTTGTTTAGGGCGCGCGTTCTCTCCTGATGACTGATGCCCCGTCTGGGTGTGCTCACCCGTCATCTCGAACCTCCAGCATTCACCTGATCACCACCGTGCAAAGCCAAGTACACTCATTTGCGCTCTAGGCTTCTCACTTGGACAAAGAGCGGCATGGTGTCCTCCGGAGCTGCTGCAAGAGCAGCGAGGAAACTGTATCGACCTCCTCACTGCCTGAGAGGACAGCTGACGACTGGCAAGGCCGTTGGTGGCGGCAAGAAGAGAGCAAGGCAGTTCAGCTCATCCGAGACCAGGCCTGCCGGTAAGATCTCGGGGACTTGCATTCCTGTCCCTCGCCTTGCATGACCACCCGGTAGAAGAGGGCTTTTAGATGTACCGCCGTCACCTGCCTGCTGTTCCTCCTCTTACTTGGCTCCTTTGGACGAACAATGTTCGAGAAGCTCTCTCTTCATACCCTAGTAACCTTGTGGCCCCATGCGGTCTCTGGTCTTGGCTCCCTCGCTCTTTGTTGCTCTCGGTCTCCTCCTTTATTCCTCCACTTTGCTTTCTCTTCCTGCTTCCCCTTCTCCTGCTTGGTATTAATGATAAATATTGGAGAGTCCCAGTCGCTGCTCTTTGAGAGCTCATCCCTACTGCGTCCACCACTGCCTGCTGATGGCCTGTATCGCTTCACTCTCTCTATTGTGCCTAGTCCCTCATTCTCAGAAGAGAAAGCTATGGAGGTCAAAGCTCTTCGGAGGGCTTGTATTTGCTCTTGGTGCCACGAGCCTCGCCGTAAGTGTTTTTCTCCTCGATCTTTCGCTCTCGTCCTCCGTCTTCCCTCCTTTTGCCTAGTTGATATATGTCTCTCTCTCCATCTCGCTGTCTCTCGCTTTGTCTCTCTCGCTTGTGGCTCTATAGATGTTCCTCCGTCCGCTCTTCTACCAATGTCGGCTCTTCTGCCTCTTCTTTCCTCCCCTCCCTGACCCCGCAGCAGGCAACAAGGACCCTAGAAACTTACACGGCTGTCGTGCAGCCTAATCTTTCTGCTTCTTGACTATTTCGCGAAAGGACTTAGCTTGTTGATTGCTCTGAAGCGCAGCTTGGCTCTCCCTCGTAGTCTGTCCACGCTTTTCGTTGCCCTAACTCTCTTATTGGACTTTTAGGCTCCCCCGCTCTCGGAGAGCTACCTCCAGCGTCATCGATTGAGAATTATCGCCGAGAGCCTGCTTGAGGAGCTCCAGCGGCAGAGGACTGAAGGTCCGTTTACCGATGTGTAGGTGAAAGGAAGACCTCTATGGCCTTGAAAGCACTTGGCGAGTCATAGTGCCCTCTCTCCCTGGTCGCGCCTTTCCCCAATAGAAGATATGACTTACTCTTACCTCCTTCTTTGCTTGATAACTCTCGTTGCCGTTGGCTCTATATTTTCATTCATCTTTGTCTTTACCATGCAGAGCCAGGGGCTTCGTCCATCAGGTTCTTATTCCTCTCTTTTCCTCTTGTGCGACGTTTCTGTCTCTTCTGTCTCTCGCTCTACTTCTCTCACCGTCTCCTTGACTTGCCTTCTAATGACCGCAATATTCTGTTTCTTGCCTGCTTAATTAAATGTCAGCGATGGAGAAAAAGGCTGAAGCTGAGCAGTCGGCCGAAGACGTCGAGGTGACCGCGATGGTATTGCAAGGAATAATAGAAGAAGTGGACAGCCCAAGTCGAAAGACTCTGTTGACTTCACCCGCAGGATCAGAGTGGGGAGAGACTTTGAGAGACGAGTGAGTAATAAGAGAAAAAGAGAAATCTCCATAACGTAGATTAAGTTACTCTTGCTCTCTTGCCTTCCCCTTTGAGTTCGAGGCGTTGTTGCTTTGATGCGTTCTTCTGACAGTTGCTTCCTTAGATCCCTTTTTTCGACCCGTCATTCCAATATTCCCAGCGCGTTCACTTTCCGCGTTGCCTACCGGATTTGACGTCCAAATGCTAATCGTTCTACTCCCTTTATGTCTTGGATGTTCACGACCTTTCCATATACAAGGCTTCTTCGGCGAGGATTTCTAGGTATGTCCGCAGACGGGGAGTGGGAAAGAATAGAAGAGGGATCAAGTGAGAGAGAGAAATAAAGAGACTACGAGACAGAACGCAAGTTTGTTGGGTTTCGATTCCACCCAGAGCTACTTTGGAGCGCAGCCACAGAGATAGAGTGATGCCACAAGACGAGAGAACAGTATCGAGAATGAACGTCGTGGATACAACCTCTCCTCTCAACCCTCAAATCTCTCTCCTACAGTTATTGGGCCCCGGCGCGACAATGTGTATAGGAATGAGCCAAAAGGGAAAGGAAACCCCCAGAGCATAAGTGCTGGAGAGGATTCGCCATTTCCTGGTGTAGAGATAACCCGGTGGATCAACTCTCTTAGGACTCCAGTCGCCAGAGGAGAAAGAGTTCTTTACCGTTTGGCACATCTTCCTTCCCCGTTTACCCATTTCAGGGTCACCAAGGAACCGTAAGTACGGAAATGTTTCACATGTCAAACTCTTTGGCCCTAGCCCTTTTGCCTCTCTTTGGCATGTCTGGTCCTCCTCTCTCTTAGATCTAACTCCTTTAGAGAGCATAGAAGCAGGGAGCACAGTCTGATATCTCTCCTATCTCTATCGATTGTGATGTAGACTCTATACGCAACTCTCTCTCTTTAGCGGTGTAACATGTTACCACAGGGAGCTGTTGGAGGACTTAGCTGAACTCTCCCTTGCGTTGGATACCTTGGAGGAGCTCCTTGAGACTCTTTCATTCTCTGCTAAGGTCTCCGCCACCGAGGAAGAAGATCGAGGTGCAGTAGAGGGCGGCGTTGAGACGAGTAGAAGACCTAGTCTTCCAGTACTTTGGCTTGAAGACTTCTCGTTGCACAGAGCGCTGTCAGTTGCGTCTGCCAACGAGGGCGAGAAAGAAGTACGTGCCCTTCGGTGAGTGAAGGCAACTGAGATTGAGAATATTAGGCTGCGACCGTTGCTTACTACTCGCAATCTCGTCTCGTTCATTCTCTATTTTGCTCTCCATCACTGTCTGTTCGATTTTTGCCCCAGTGCTCTGCTTCAGTGGGCCGCAGAATCGAGTAATCGTCTTTCTCTCATCTTTGAGAGCCACGACCACTTGCTAGCAGAAGATATTCACAGGCTACAGCTACCATGGAGACAGGTTCTCATCATAGTCTAGATATTACTCTTTGGTGTGTCTTGAGCCGACTTCTTTGGTTGTTTTCTATCTCTCCTTCACTTTCGTCCCCTCCCCGGTACTTTTTCGGTACCATCTATGGCGCGTTGACTATTCATTACTTCTCATCGATTCTCCGATAGTCTATGTTCGGCCTCAGCCTCTCTCAGAGTAGTCTCTACTTTATCTGGTCTGATTTGTCACCTCTCGTGCCAAACGTCACGCTTCAAACTTCACCAGGAAGTGAGATTTGAAGGAGACAACGAACTGCCGACAACTTCTCCGGATCTTTTCCCAAGTCCTACATTCCACATGCTATCGCTTCAGGACTCTTGCATCTACACTCAGCAGCAGCTAGAACGAGCGCTCAAGCATGTGAAGTTAGAGGTTAGAGAATGTCCTGTTGCGTTCCTCTGTTTAGAGCGAGAGTCTTTTCCACCTCTCAGCCAGTGCTCTCTTTTTCCTTCTTCAATCTCAGAAAACTCTGATGATCTCTCTCTTCTCTTTTCTTATACGTTCTCTTTCGTGGCTCACCACTCTTCCGCCAAGCAGGATTATCTATCTACCTGTTCCTGGCTAGCCTTATATCTGCATGATATTTTGAATGAGTCACCAATGATAGCTACTAAGATTGTTCTCCTCTCTCTTGGTCTCTCTCCTGATAACGGGTCTATGGCTGCAATTGGGTCTCTTTTTGTTGTTTAGATGCCGAGATCAGAGGCGGTCGGGCAGGTAATGCAGACAACAGGGTGCCGGCTCGCTGAGGGAAGAGCAGCAATAGCTCTTCTTAGCTCCAGCATAGGACACGAGGAAGTGGGTGATGCAGCCCAGGAGAAGGACAAATTGGCTACAATTCTCTCGAGCCTGGTTCAGGAAGAAGCCAAAATTCTTGCACAATCCTTAGATGTGCAGGAGGAGTTCAGCTCCCCTTCGCCTACTCTACGGTCCCTGCAGCTCAGTATGTCGGCCCTGGATGCCTTGGCAGGGAAAGTTGATCTCTTTGTTTCTGTCTCAGGGCTAGCAGAAGAGACGATCAGCGTGCTTTCAACGTCAGAGATCATGCAGAAAATTCGGAAGAAGAACGAGTCAGGCCTGTTCTCAGATTCTTCCTCAGGGGTCACGTTCAGAGGGGGCAAGCTTCTCTCCCCAGATGACTACGAAGGAAAAGGAGAGATAATTGCTAAGATGCTGAGGGAAAGGCTTCTTGAGGCTATTCCTCGTGCCCGCGCTAGCAATGGACCAGATCACTTCTTAATAGACGCCACGAGCGCAGACGTAGGAGAGACTCTCTCCTCATCATTCCCGATCACTGCTCGCCCTCTTACTGTCAAAGCTTTCCAGCTGCTCTGGGTAAGACCTGCCTCCCTGGAAGTGTCTTGCCTGTCGCTTACTCTAAATGTCAGCATAAGCAGCTTCCATCTCTCTGTCCTGCTCTGTCTCTTCTCCTCTTTCATTCTCTTTCATGTGGGGTCTTCGTCTCCCTCTTCTCCTTGCCCCTTCATTGTTAGATGTAGAGCTCGAACTCTGATTACTGCTTATATAATCTCATTCTGGTTGCCGATGGCGTTGCGAATGTCTAGGAGAATGACAGAGTTAGAGAGAGACTCTGTCTGGTGAGCGACCTCCACTTCCATAATCAGGTGAGATCGACAGTTCCGTCTCTCCTATGGACATCTTCGCGCCATGCTTCTTGCCCTGGCGCGTGTGCTTGTTCCTATGCGCCTGCCCTCTTCCTTCCTACTATGTCCATCTTGGGTTGCCCTTGGGGCTGTCTAACACATTGACCGGCTCCTCAGGAAGTGATGCAACTGGTGAAGGAGGAGGCAGAGCTGCGGCAGACCTTGTCTTCACTGCTGGAGACTGAGGAGGAGCTACAGTTGTTGGAGGGCCGCCTGCCAAGATCCGAGATACTCGAGAGGAAGATTGAGGTACGCCTTTCTACTTTCCCTTTCTTCTCATGAGAGACACTGTATTCTCCTTTGCCTGTCCACAGCCCCTCAGTCCCCTTTCCTGTCTCTCTCTCTCCCTCTCTCTCTTTCGGTCTGTGGCAGTCATTACTGCTGTTCTCCCTATAATGACCTTTATATCTAGTCATCGAAGCTAAGACTTTCTCTCTATCAGCATAACCTTAGACGGACGGCGGTAAGCGTCGTGGACTCCGAGCTGAAGTCAAGACGGAAACATATCGAGGCAAGAGCAGAGCGCTTGGCCAAGCGCCTTTCTCCCCATTCTCCTTGATACGTCTTGCGCCATTGATGGGTGCTCCACACATTTCTAAGAGCTCTGAACAGAGCTAAGGAACAGACTACGAGTGCAGAAGTTCCACGGTCAATGAGCAAACAAGAGCTACCAGCATTTGGGGCAAGAGATAAAGTTGAGACTGAAGGCGATAGTCTATTGTCAGTCTGATCTATTAAAGAGAAAGGTCCTATAGAAGTGCCAGTGGCGGCGGAAGATTAACGCTCCCTGATCCTTATGAACGCACGAACCATAGCGCTTAGAAAGAGATGCGGCGTGGCAGGGACTGGCAGGGAAGAGCAAGATGAAAGAGATGCGACTTGGCAGGGGAGTGCAAGATGAAGCCAAGTCGCAAAGGCAGAGAGTCCATGGTGGTGTCAGGCACACCCGGCTCTCGGGCCGTCCTCTCCTGCATCGGCTCTCTTCCCGTGCGTATCCCTCCCTGCCTTCAGCCATCAAGGGGCTGCTCCTCGCTGGCTTCTTGCTCTTGTCAGAGGACCTGTGAGAAGAGAGAAGACATAGCGTCTTGACGGGGAAGAGAGGGCAAAGTAGTGGGGCGATGGTGGGATGATACAGAGAGAGGATACAGAATTTCTAGAGTCTAAAAGGTCAGATCTGGTAATTTAGACGTTCAGATTAGAGATACCTCGGCCTTGGATCCTAAATGACCTTTCGTGCTCTTCCTGAATCTTTTGCAAAGCAACGGGGAGAGAGAGACAGAGAGATACTGATAGACACACAGAGTGAAGAGAGAGAAAGAGAAAGAGAGAGAGAGAGAGAGAGAAAGAGAAAGAGAAAGAGAGAGAGAAAGAGAGAGTAGGCCGGGTGGTTGCTCCCTCGTCACCTACAGCACGGCGGCTGATGAGGCAGAACACGAATCTGTTGAGCCTGGAGGTGCTGCCAGCCCAGCGTAATAAGTCTTATTGTAGGATATCCTCTTGGGAAAGGGAAGCTCCGCGACTGTATCGTCTGCCCCTTGGCGACTCCATCCTCAGCAGCAGCAGCAGTAGACAGCGCCTTGTTTGGAGAGAAGAGGAGTGGCAGAGAGAGACAAAGGAGAAAAGATGCGTACGCTACTCTCGTGGGCAGCGTTAGCGCTAATGTTACTGCCGCAGGATGGCGCCGCTTCCCCTGCCCTCAAGCCCAGAGTGCCTCTTCATAATGGTGAGAAGATAACATCTCACCCTGCTCGGTCTTCTCTCTCTCTCTCTCTCTCTCTTTAACCCTCTCCCCGCTATACCAGCCCCAGAGATAATTCTTGGAGCCTTGTTAGCTGATTCTCACGCCAGATTCCCTCTCTGTGATCTGTGCCTACGTGACCTCTTTCTCTCGTATCTCTCTCTCCCTCGTATCTCTCTCTTTCCCTCGTTCCTCTAATTTCTCCATGTGACCTCTCCCGGTGTCTCTCTCCCAGCCCACTCTCTCTGTCTGTCTCTCTCTCTCCTCTTCTCTCTGTTCTCCTGTCTCCCCTTCTATGAAGCGCTTAATGCCTCCTCAACCTCAGGTGTTCTCGCGTTCCATTCCCTCTTCGTCTTCTTTGTGCTTCCTGGTTCGGTCTATCCCTGCCTTTTGGCTTCATTTTGCGCCTCCATCGGTGATCAATTTGTCTCTCACGGTTTCTTTCCTCTCTGTCTCTCTCTCCTCTCTCTCTCTCTCTCT
>FLMG01002763.1:123208-138775 GCA_900088475.1 Hyphochytrium catenoides | reverse complement strand
ACGGAACCAGCAACTACGATAACGCCAACCACTGCTGCTGCATACACGGATAAGAACGGCAAACCCTATAAGTGCTCGGTTGGGTCTCCAGGGACCATGCGGCCCATTCTGACAGTGGACCGCCCACATATCATGGTTGGCGTGCTTATACGTAACCGGCAGCCATATGTTGAGCTGTTCGCAAAGACTCTGGCCTTATCGATTGAACAACACCCCGAATGGAGGCCGTACATCCACATCTGGGTCTTCGATGACTCAAGCACTGCGTTTACCTTAGAATTCATTCTTGAGAAGTTTCCTACGATGGAGCGACTAATTCACGTACACAATAGTGCTCTTGGCCGTCGGGGTGATGGTGTCACTGACCTTTTTCGCCAAGAATGTATCGAGAGCAACTTTGATCTTTGCCTGACGGGTGACTCAGATACGGCCTTGCATCCAGATTGGATCCCATACGTCGTTAGGAACATGAACAAGACCGACGGACACCTCACCCTCTATAACAGCTGTTGTCATGATCTCAGGCAGTGTGTAGACGAGCTATGTGAAAAGGCAACCAGTGGAAGCGCCTTGAGCGTTTTCACCAGAAATGTTCTCGAAGAGTTTGAGTGCAACTTGGAGCGGAGCAGCGTTTACAGTTTTGACTGGATCTGGAGCTGGTACATGGGAGGCACCGGTAGGAAGCTGTACTCTACCAATCCTAGCATGGGGGAACATCTGGGTATTCAAGGAGGTTCGAATGGAGGATCATCTATGAGAGAGCAATCAAGGACGTTCGATCCTTTTGTTTACCCGCAACCAATGAGTTCCCTCCTCTATCTTCATTTGGAGGCAAGGCGAGCAACTGCCTGTAACACTTCCAAGCTGATTAGACCCGCAAACTGGACGCTCGAGTCAAATCTCAGCCTCAGTCCGCTGGAAATGGACTACTTCTTCCCAAATGGACTCCCCCAATGGTATTTGAACGCGACTGCCGACCACACTACTGGTGGATAGGAAGAGCTGCAGAACAGCGGTAGGCACTAGCTGTATATATGTAGAATGAAGGATGAATCTCCTCCAGTGCCTGGACACTCTTCTACGTTAAGTTCAGCTCTATCCTCGAGTAGGGGCAGTCACCAAAAACCCGAGCCCACAAAAAAACGGTTCCTCTTCTGCAGTATTATTACCTTCCTTGTCGCTAGCTTCCAGACTTCTAGATGATGAGCTACCTTACGTGTAAGGTCGTACCAAAAAAGGATGAAGTGGCGTATGACAACTGACTGAGGAGGCTCTCGGCCTAACGCTACTATCATCGGCGTATTAGGGCTCTGCACTGGATGTGTTGGTCAAGTGCCCGCTTAGTCGTATTTAACGGAATCGACGCCAGTACATGGTGACGACGTATTGATTTACTTTGATTTTAGCCCAGCTACAGGGTCTATTGGCGCCGCCTCCTTCATCTCTAGTTACCTTATTAACTATAAATAGTGGGATTGTTCTCAGGGTTTTAACGCTGTGCAGAAGCGTTCTCAGGCCTCATCAACTCTCCACACTTCCTTGTCTTTCTCCGTCCACGTAGTATTATATTCCGTTCATCACGTCATCATCAAACCACGATCATCATCGATCTATGCCATGGTCTTGCTAACCTACTTCCAACGAACCATCAACCTCATCATCACAGAAAATAAGGCGCTCCTTCAATCTAACTAATAATGGGTGCCACAATTGCCCGCCGCTCACAATGCGGCTTCACGACGGCTTGGCGGCACCGGCGAAAGGACATTTCCTTGCGAGTAACTCGCCTCACTCGGCTGTCTGCTATACTACGGTGTCTGGCCTCGTTGCCGGAATAATTGTCGGAGGCGTTGGGTGACATTTTAGCCGTGTGAAGTCTTGCTGCTGTCGTCGGTTATTAGTGCATTGTTACATCCCTCTAAAAGTCACATCCTTTGATGCCCAACTTTGATAGTTCTAAAAGTCCTTTGGAATGTCAGTATCATAGGCTATGCCGAACATTCATTTGGGTTGGGAAAGTAAATAAGCTTCATTTCCCAACAACGCCACCTACTTTTCTATTGATCATTGATCATCAATCCAACCCTAGGAATAATACCCCAGAAACTGACGACCGGAAATTACAAGATAATCATACTATATAGAGGTTACTAGCTCATTCTTGTTGTTGATAACTAACTAGTTGCAGTTCGTGCATCTCTACAGTAGAACTGCGGTTGGGTAGGCGTTGAGGGGAAAGGAAATATCATTGGACCACCCGAGACTCATCACGCCTATAGCATTAAAGCCACAAACGGACAACTACAGCTCTTTACATACAGTGTGTCATCACTTTTCTCAGCCTTCATCAGGTTGATGTAAAAACTGTTCGGTCGGAGGATGCGGTGACGTATCACGCCCTTAATATTGTTCTCTGGGTGGGTGGGAGGTCTTGAAGAGAAAGGAGTTCATGTGAAAGGAGCCAGAGAGAGAAATGCGAGGCAGCGTAGTAATGATGGGACTTCTCTCCTCAAGTAGATTATCTCTTGTCACTCTTATGTCTTTCTCTCACTCTCTCGCTCTCCCATCCAGCTGTCTCTCTCTTTCTCTGTATCCCCTCTATTAGCTGTCTTTACAGTACATTTTTGTCATTCTCTCTATTCTCTGTCTCCCTTCGTCAGCGCGCTCTGGCTGACCACTAACAATCACGCTGTCTCCATATTTATATAAAATCATCTTTCTCATCTCTTTGCCATGAAACACTTCCCTTTGTGTTCATTGCCTGCTCTTTCCCGGCTTTCTCCTGACCAGCCCACAGCTTCAGCTCTAAGCGCCCTCCACCGCTGACCTAAAGCAGGAGGTGAGCTGTCCAAGCCCAAGAGAGGACCAGATAAAACGGCAGGCAGTTAGGATATTGAGTGAACTTACCTCTAGGAAGAAACACGTCGTCGCGCTGACCGTTGGTGGTCATTCGGATCGTGCGCGAAGAGGATCCAATACCGGAAGAGCGACGAAGGAGAACGAAGGGGGAGGAGTCTCTCTTTCAGGTGAAGACACGTGGGTGATTGGTAGCAAAGCTGAGGAAGCTGCATCAAAGAGGCCGAGGATCTCTATTGAAGAGCTAGAATTGAGACTGAACTCCTCCTTTGTAAGGAGAGTTGCCTAGTGCAGGAGGAGACAAAGAGATGCAGAGTGTACTCTTGGTCACAGGGATCGCTGGTCATAAGACCGTCAGAGACGCCACGGGCAAGTTCACGGTCTTCGTCGTGGAGGTTTCAGCTCGTGCTCCTGATGGCACCAGCAATAATTGGTGGATTGAAAGGCGGTATAATGACTTTAGGTTGCTAGATGAAGCGGTACGCAGTACAGTTAAACCCCTTCCGTTTTTGTTGAGCTTCCCAATGTTCGCTCTTTACTTGGACTGCCAGTTTGTTTCATGTTGTTCGTTCTCCCTGGCGGCACTCTTCTGCCCCTCTCCTGATCATGGGAGAATCCCAAATCTTGTAGCGCGATGACCGCACGTATATCTTGGCCTTCATTAGATCTCTGGATCTTTGCGGTCTGTTCTGATCTCCATTATCAGCCAACTCCGCTTACCTGTTACTTATCTCTTTCTCATCCCCCTCGACTATCTCGCATCGCATGCTAACTCCGTTATATCGGTAGTTGCGGCAAGAAGGGTTCAGGGTCCCCCACCTGCCAGCAAAGAAGGTTTTTGGCGGTTTTGATGAGACCTTTCTTCAGAAGAGACAAATAGAGCTGCAGTCATGGTTGGCCTGCATCTTTAAGGAGAGCAAAACCGTGACAGGACATGACGTCCAGTCTTCCAAGGCCATGCACGCCTTCCTGACAGAAGCGGTAAGATGATCCTTATGCTTCATACTCAGATCCCTACCTACAGCTCTCCGTCCTTTTGTACGTTCAATCTGGACTAGTTCTTCGTAGCAAATACTAAACTCTTGGCCCGCTACTTTTGATAGCCGCTGCTAAGAGAACTCTCTTTGTTGCACTGCCCGCCTAACAGTCTTCTACGCATTGTCCTTTTCTAAATTAACCGTATTACTAAATCTCCTTGGTCTTGCCTCTTCTTCACCTTGGTGAACTATCACCTCTCCTCAGCGAAGAGAACCAGGAGCAGTATCTTCGCAGAATCGGGGTATAGCCAAAAGCGTGGGCCTACCAAAGCGAGGAGAAGATGATGGGACAGAAGACATGGAAGTCGTAGAAGAGAGCTCCACCCCAGCAGACACAGAGACACTGGTCACTGCTGACCCGGGGAAGAAAATTGCCCTAGATGAGTTTGAGCTGATCAAGGTGATTGGGAAAGGATCGTATGGGAAAGTTACCCTGGTCAGGAAGAAGGACAACGGCCACCTCTATGCAATGAAGGTATGCCTACTTCCGGCTTGTTCGCTTTTCTATCAGTTCTGCGCAGGCGCGCTCCATCTTCCTTCACGACCTCGGCCTCAAGCTTCTCTCTAGCGCTCGCAAATGTTGCCCGAGAGAGTGGGGACTCGCAGTTCTAGGTTGAAACTGCTTGTTACTTAGCACTCAAGCCTCTGACCGTTAGGGCAACAAGCTCTAAGTGCCTCCCCCTCTCCACCTTTTCGTACCCAATCCCTTCTTGGCCCCTCCAGGTTCTATCCAAGGATAACGTAAAAAAGAGAAAGCAGGTAGAGCATACTCGAACTGAAAGAGCAGTTCTAGGAAAGACGACGAAGCATCCGTTCATTGTCCACCTACATTATGCCTTCCAGACTCGCTTTAAGCTGTACTTCGTCCTTGACTATTGTCCTGGAGGAGAGCTCTTCTTTCATCTCTCTCGCTTAGAAAGATTCCCGGAAAGTACGGCTTGCTTTTACGCAGCAGAAATAGTCCTAGCCCTTGAGTATCTACACTCTGTTGGAGTAGTCTACAGAGACCTCAAGCCAGAAAATTTGCTTTTTGATGGGGAAGGGCATATACTCCTTGCAGACTTTGGTCTCTCGAAACAGGATGTCTTTGATGGGACGGAAGGTGCGTTAAAAGCAAGGAGCACGAGCAGCTTTACAGCAGGACGAGAGCATAGTAGCTGGGATGCCGTGGAAAGTGGTCCGGCGTTAGGTCGCGGACTTCACTTCCTGCTCTCTTTCTCTATTGGCCGACTTTTTCTCTCGTCATCAACGGTGAACCTTGACGTTTCTATACCTAGAGCGGGAACGAGACTAACTCTTCTTCGGCTTCCGCAGGTACAAACTCTATGTGCGGGACTCCTGAGTACCTCCCTCCTGAAATGTTAGATAGGCTTGGTCATGGAACCGGTGTAGACTGGTGGGCTCTAGGAATGGTAGTCTACGAGATGATCACAGGTACAGACGTTTGATACCGGCCTCCACAACTCTTATTGCCATACCGCCTTTGAGGACATCGAACTCTTGCTCTCTATCTTTCTCTCTCTTTTTGTTGCCATTCTTTGCGCCGGCCCCCAACCATTGGGGTCATATAGAAAAGTTGACTGGTACTATCTGCACCAAGACCTACCGTTCCGCACAACTCGCCTTTTCTCTTTGAGTACCTAAGTCCCTCCGTTCGTAGTTTGCTATGACCTGTCACGTCCACTAGTGCAGTTATTTTAGCTCGTCGATCTTAAATATGCTTCTTTTTATTGTCTGGCAGGTCTTCCTCCCTGGTACACACGTAACCGTCAGCAGCTGTTCCATAGTATCCGCCACTCTCCAGTAGAGTTTCCTGCTTACATGTCGCCTGAAGCAAGAAGCTTGATTGCAGGCTTTTTACAGAAAAAGCCAGCTGAGAGACTAGGTACTGAGAATCAATAATAAGGCTCCTCACCATTCGTGCACTGCTCATGTTCTAATGTGCGCCGAGGGGCCCTTGCTCCATTTCTTGAGGTGAAGGTTTCATGTCTTGTCTTTGGTGACCTGAATGCTAGATGTTATGTGCGAGGAGCTCCCTTCATTCCCTCATGATGACTTCGGTTGCAGGCACTCGAACGACGAACGATATCAAGACTCATCCTTTCTTCCGGCCCATCGATTGGCTCGCTCTGTACAATAGACAGATTGCTGCGCCTTTCAAGCCCTGCGAGGTGAGCTGTGCTATGTTACGCCACATACAAATTGGTGCTTCACTTACCTGGCCGTCGCTTACTGTCGATCCTTAGTCATCGTATCGTATTGTCTCAGTCTTTCTTCCTACGCTTACCGCATGGATTTTATGATCCTTTGAGAACACACGTCGCCGTCCTGTCCGGATCGCTACTCAGCTTCTCGAAGTCCCTTGGATCACTGTTGCTTCTATATTTGCTCACGACACGTCCTCATGTACCGTTTCCTCTAGAACGTGGAAGGCATTGTAGAGGCCAAGAACTTCGAGTCGGAGTTCACTTCCATGCCAATCGAGAGCTTTACTGACTCTCGCCTAGGTATATGGCTATCCTATATTGTGTCTTCCTTCTGAGTCTTGCGCTCTCTCTCGCGCTCTATAGCCAGGTCTTGCGTTGGACTGCTATGCAATAATCTACCTGCAGTTTGTTCTTCTGTCACATATTTTTTGCTCACTCTTTTGTCATGATCTCTAAACCGCAGGCACTTCTTCCAGCTCTTATCGCCAGTCGGGCACCTTCCAAGGCTTCACCTATCAGACTCCTAGTTCTATGCAGCACTTGCAACACTAGACTGAGGCTCAAGATATGTAACGAAGAGTTCTCTGTAAAGCGTCTTTATCCAAGCAAGTGGGCGAACGCTTTCAAGGACAATAACAAGGCTAATGCGAGAAATTTTATTGGAACACTTTTTATATAGCAAGCGGCATCGAGAGCAAAGAGGAGCTAACGCCGCCTCTTTGTCTATCTTCTTGACTTACAAAGGGCAAGACGAACACGAAAGAGAAAGGATGAATCCTCGATTCTCCTCCTTTGGGCTCGAAGAGTATTTCAGCAATCTTAGAACCCTAACGTCTTTCAAATTCACAGATGTCGATGCCTGTTGCCGCCCTACCGCTGTCACTCTTACCTGACAACGTCCAGCTGCATACATATAAACATACTTTATACTCTACATCAACCTCCCTGGTGGTCAACAACCCACCATATATACAGCGATGAGTTAGAGAGAAAGAGAGCGGGGCCTGTGCGAGAAACGCCTTTGTCTGTCTGCCTCAGGGTTGCTCTTTTTGTCCTTCTCCCTCTACCTTGTCCATCTTAGTGCTTGGCTGCCAGAGGGATATTGGTCACCCCATCCCAAAACTCGACGGCTTGGTTTCCCTTCGTCGTGTAGACAAAGCCACTAGGCTTCCTCCCCAGCTCGTAAATAGAGAGCTCCTCTGGAGTAGGCTCTCCGGGAAGTATTCGGAAGCTTTCCTGTCTCTGCCTATCGGCGTTATCCAGGCGTGAAACCATTGGGCTGAAATCTGGAGCAGTTCTTCTTGGATAGTTGACGGAACGTACAGGAGAGAGATGAAGAGATTTGGATCCCATGGATACACTCGACTGACGATAAGGAGAGCTGGATCGGTGTTGGAAAAGACCGTAATTGGATTGTCCTAGAGCATGGTCGCTGCTGACATCAGCAGATTGGTAATATGATGGCATCTGGTACATCGACGAGTACATGCCATTCATGAAGACGCCGCTTGCGGGTGCTGTCGGGGAAAAGATAAGTCAGCAACTAGGACTTTTCACTTGGACGAGAATGGCTGAAAGATCGACGCGAAAGAGAGAGAGAGAGAGTAACAATCCAGAGCCACTCACTCTTTCCAGCGGGTCTTTGAGTAGCCGCACCCCCATAAGTTGGAGCAGAGTACCCGCCTCCATAGCCAGGACTATACATGCTTTCTGTCTTAATAAACCGTACACTTAGGCCAGCAATAAACTTCCACGGTTTCTCTTGATGGTAGTGAGTTGCTCACGGATCTTTTCCCAAGTCACTTGGATGTTGGCTTCACTCTTCCTCGCCCGCAGAGATTCATCTGGCTGCTGCTGAGACTCATCCAAGTTAGTGAAGATGACAGACACTCTTGTGGATTGCAATAGAGACAAGTGACAGAGGATAACATTCATGCTTTTGGTCAACAAGAGAACTCCAATGTAGACCAACAGTGCCACAGCAAGAGGACCAGAGAGACACAGAGCCAAAGACAGAGAAGGCGAGAGAGACGAAGATGCTATGAAAGAGTAGGGAACGATAGAGAAAGCGACAGCGAGAGAGATGGACGAGAAAGGAGACAGAGTAACGGGTCATACTATGAAGATGCCTCTCCTGTCACAATGATAAGGGGAAAATCTGTTTGAGGGGCGGCGGCGAGCTTTCTAGCCATTGCAAGAACCACCCGAATCTCCTGCCAAGAATAGTGAACTGTATCCGATACTAGTGCTGGTTGGAGAGAATGAGCACTTATGGACCCAGTCCATCCAAGCCCTAGATTAGCGATCTGTCCGAGAATAATTAACCGCAGCGGCGAAGGATTAGATATGTACAGTAATCTTCTCTCTTTCCTTAACTGTTCTTGAGAAGCTTCGCCCTCCCACCTCCACTCCCGTCCTCCAGTGATGAGAGTTCCTCATCTCTGGCAGGTCCTGTCCTTCACATCCACAGCCACTGCTTTGCGTGGATTGACGACAAAGTAGACCACCCATCTCAGTGACTGTAGGTGAGTAACCCCGATAACTATCAAGGGCCCTATGATGAGTAGCTTACTACGGCCAGCACGGTGTGTACCTACCCCCTTGGAGGACGACGGTTGTCCCCAGAGGCTGTGTGGCCTGCAATGTGCCGCTAACCGCTATCATCAAAGAACACTTTTCGCTAATAAATATTGTTCATATTCAGGTTATAGCTTAATACTGGTTGTGTATTCAAAATACCGAAACACTTAGTTCAGCCCTTGATGTGCTCGCCGACACACTTCAACAACACCAACAAAGAGCTCGTCAGAGGTCAGAGGCAGCAACAAGACGAAGCGACACGTCACGTCCCTCATCACAACTCGCGGAAGACCGCCGATCAAGCTTCAGAAAAAGCACATCATCGTCCGTTAAAGCAGGCATTGACCGAAGCAAAGAGTCTCCCTCGAGTCAAGCTCAAGCTTTTAAATAAGATTTGCTTCATTAGCGCAGGAAGCTCCGTCGGCCCGGCCGAGTGATAGACGAAGACGTACGCAAAGTGGGCGATTTAAGAAGCTGGAAAGTATGGTGGTCATCCATGTGAAGAAGACAGAGTTGGACCAGTTCCTCTATGAGACGACGGTTGACGCTTCCGGCGATGAAATAATCAGAGACTTAGTCAACATCTGGAACAATAGACTTAGAATCCAGAACTTGGCCGGGGCGGTGGCGCAACTGGCTGCTCATGGACCAGCCAAACACCCGGAGAAGAAGGGCATAGATCACATCCAAGAGCAGGGCGGAGAGAGGATTGAGAAGGTGAGCAGATGCTTCAAGAAGAGGTTTCTCATATTCCAGCTTTTAATTTTTCCCTATACGTAGGGTCCAAACTATGCGGAGGATCCTCTGGGAGAACGAACGGGCAATAGTCCCGGTCCCCAGCTGGCCGAAGTGCTAGACAAGGTTTGCAAGGACGCCCTACAAGCCATTGATAAGAACAATGTAGCGATGAAAGTACCACTCTCTAGCAAACTGCTCCAAGAGAAGATTGATAACATCAGAGGAGGGGTTACAATGGCTTACCCCATGGGGCTGCCAGAATGGGATAGTGTAAGAGTCCTCCTAGAGGAGGACCCTGTATCTCTTGGCGCTGAAGTGGTAAGCATCTGGGATCCCATCACGTCACCTTCAATAGCTCTCAAACTCACCCTTTATCTAGCTCAATGGCGATATTCTGGACCCGAACACTGCCCAGTTGTGGTGGGCTGGCAAGGAACTTTTTCGGGACCAGAAGCTCCGGGAAAGAGTAGGGAAGAATGAGAAGACTAAAGTCATCGCTAAGCTTCAAAAGCCCAATGCTGGACCGCCTGCTCGAGAGCCTGGCATCAGTGAGGAGGAGCAGAAGGCTATGATGGCCTATTATTTCAAGAAGCAAGAAGAGATGAAGCAGCTAGCAGAAGCTGACGACGATGACTACCTACACTCTTCCTGGTCTAATCCTAGTGCTCTCAAGAACCAATTGCGTGGAACAGGGAGTATTAAGCCATTTTAGAGGAGGTGTTAAGAGCGATGGCCCGATAACTTGCAAAGCGAGGAGTAATGTGCTCCCACTAATTATGTAGACTAAATCAAAGCTCAAGCGGCTCTTCTCCTCTATAAATACCGTCTCTCTCAGATCGCGACTTCAAAAGAGAAAATGCCTGATCGGTAGTAAGGTTTGCAAGTAAGCCGCGAAAGTATCAGAAGTGGAGGAACACTCCGTTGTCTCATGTGGGGGCCAAAATTATCTCATGAGGAACTGAAGAGGTTGATAATGAACACTATGATGATGATGAACACTATCTTGCGATCCTTAACGGGAAGAAGAATCTTTCAGTTTGGTGAAGCTGCCTGAAGAGGTCCAAAAGGTCCTAGAGTCCGTGGAACCAGGCTGTGGAGGAGAACACGATAAACATACTATTGGCCCGCAATACAAGCTCAACATTAGCTGAGGAGTGAACTTATATTTTTATCGAACCGAAGACAGAAGCAAACCGGTGAAGTTCTTCCTGATAGTTGAGCGTTCATCCTCTAAACATGTATTCTGCTATGGAGATAGGACGGGGGTTGGAGGAGGAGAAAGACTACATACAGGCTATCAGCAGACATAAAAACTGCGAGCTGTGGGGCGTAAGAACTGACAGAGAAAGAGATGGCTATATCTTATTGCCTTAGAAGAGAGAATACGATCTCCCGACTCTACAGCAGAGAAAAGATCTCTTCTCAGAGTGACCCTGCTCATCAACTTTCTTTTCAGAGAAGAGCAAGGAAGGA
This sequence comes from Hyphochytrium catenoides, assembly GCA_900088475.1. Taxonomy (NCBI): domain Eukaryota; class Hyphochytriomycetes; order Hyphochytriales; family Hyphochytriaceae; genus Hyphochytrium; species Hyphochytrium catenoides. Next base: position 127,884 of record FLMG01002763.1, on the reverse strand, counting down.
GAGTACGAGAACGAATTACTCAGTTCAAGTTATACTACTATGAGGTGCAAAGATAAGATGAAGGGCGATGACTTCTCTCCATTAGGAGATGCATCTAACTCGTTAGTCACACAGTGCAACCGGAACCAACAGAGTGACCGACGATCAGAAACTTCTAGCTTTCCTTTGGAAGGTCAGAGACAAAGCCAAGTCAAATAGAAGATCTTTTGCCTTGAAACCTAACGATGCTTATCTTCAAGAGTTTCAGAGGCCCTTCTGCCCTACGTGATGAAGGAGGCACATCCGCTGAAGGAGCGGGCTTGGCTAGTTCTTAGGTTGAAGTGAGATCGATGGTAACCATGGTCCGTAGGACTGAGATTGACAGCAACCCCTCTACTTCAGCCCAGCTCTTCGTGTTCAAGAAATGCGAACACCTCCCATTAAGTGGGAAAGATTCTTAGCGGGAGGACGCCCAGAGTTTAGAGTACTTTCCCTTGCACGACATGTTTCTCAAAATCTGTCAGAGTCCGAGGAGCAGTCGGACCACCGGCGGATCAAACGCAATGGGACCATGGCACACGTCCAACAACGAAACTTGGCAGATTCTAACAAGGCGACGTTGAACAGTCTCTACGAAGATACGAAGCGGAAGAGCTCTACAATGGGAGCGGCAAACTATCTCCACTCTTCCTCCCAGCATTCCCGGATTCTATTGCTCAAGTCTGGAGATCATGAGCGCATGGATACCCTCGGCACCACATAAGCTTCATGTATTGAACCAGAGGAACAGTTCTGGACGCGCGTGGCCACAAGATTGAGGAAGACGAGGCGCTCATGATCCATCGTTGGAGGCATGAGCGTGCATGCCGCTCGTTAGTATGAAGTCTACTTCCTATAAAGGAAGGTAAGAAGATTCCCAGAGTTTGTTGAAACGACACACTAACAATCCTTTCCGTTAGCAGATTAATCGTTGGAATGAGGAAAACTGTTGCAGAATCTGCGATATTCTAAGCAAGACAGCCAAATCCGTTGAGAAACATCCCAACAAAAAGCTTCAGAACTCTATTTTTCGCGCCAGATCCATTGCAGTGACTGATTATTAGAGCCAGCATTTTGGCGAAGCAACCCATAATACTCAGCTAGTTAACGGACTTGTGAGGTTCCGAGGGACGTGCCTGACTGTGAAGCTTCAATAATCTCTGGAAGGGGAATCTTCTTACGACGAGATAGGATGGCTTCTCCTCGCGCCGTCCTCGATCAGCAGTTGCAAGAAGAAGCAAGGTTTGCGATCAAGGATATTGAGGTAGAACAATAGACGACAGAGGCTTTGATTCTTGCAGCAGGTGACGATTGATCTGGCTTTCCTCATTATACAGTCCGCGCGGGAGGCCTATCTAAGCGAGCAAGAGAAAGACCACCCTTCTTCTCAGGTACTCGGCAAACGACTGTGGTTGGCAGCGTGGTGGTCATTGGGGCTTGACAACTCTGGCGCAGGTCAAATTCAACTATGCTTGGGTTCTGACTAAAAGCCCTCATCGAGAAGACAAGTATAGAGGTATTGGACTTATGGAAGGTAAGCCTATGAGCTTAATGGAAGCTACGTAGGGTTACGCCGACTAACATACTCTTGGGAAATCCCGGGATGTGCAGACCTTATTGATGAGGGATATAACCCTAGCGACTGCCTCTACTTCATTGCTCTTGCTCACTACGCACTTGGTGAGTACTCTAAGAGTCGGAACTATATTGAGAGGCTTCTTCGACGAGAGCCAACTAATGCGAAGGCCCTGGCCCTACATAATTGTCTAAAGGAGGTTATTGCTAAAGGTACGGGCCTGCTTGCTTCCTAATCAATAGAAGGGCTTTTATGCTGATCAGCCTCCGGTATTTAATGTCCTTTCTCTTTAGACGGCGCTGTGGGCTTAGGATTGGCAGCTGGCGCCACGGCGTTGCTAGCAGTTGGGGTCCACCTCCTTCTGAAAAAGAGACGAGGATACTAGGCAGGCTTCTCTACTAAGTGCTGCTAGCTCGGCGTCAGCCAAGGAGGGCCAAGCCACCGTCGGACTCGTCCCGATAAGCCGTCCACTTTTTTATAAGTCCACTCTCTTTATGAGTGACTTTAGTGCTCCATCCTTCAGTGACTCCCACGTAGATGTCCTCGTCTACCTATAAGATCTCTTCTTTCAAAATGCTCCAGTGCTTCATCGCTCGGTAGCTCCACGTAGATGTCTCCTACTGCCTAGGAGATCTCTTGAACGAAAGTAATTCGATTGTTCTGAAGTCTGCAAGAAAAATTGCCTCATTCTTATCGTCCTCACCAGTGCTCGTCGCTCTGAAAGCCTCAAGCGTGAATGGCTGGAACCACCAAGAAGAAATGTAGCGTTTGGGCAGTTTGTACTTTGGGTCGCTGATCGGCTTCGTATGTGCCAGTCTGTGCTCTCGATTGGTCCCTGTCTAGCCTAGACGTCGTTGCACGAAGAGTTATGCTACCATATGGCTTGGGCTATCCTCATCGTGGATAGGCGGAGAAGGTGTTAGTTCACGCAATCACAGAGGAGCAAGAAGCATTGGAAACATCATTGGAACTGATGTTGTATGAAGCGCAAGGGAGAAAAGTCACATCATCGCCGCCTGCAGCCTGAGCAGTAATGAGGACAATCCTTGAAAGTTATAAAAAGAAAAACTTAGTTGATCTTTCCAGTAATAGCTGATTCTTCATAATCGAGACTGAGGGAAAGAGTGAGGTTAGACGTCACAGTTTGTGAGCCTCCGCGGGAGCAGTGAAGGGCGCTTGCGCAATGTCTTCTCTTGTCCGATAGGACAAAAAGGAATCCTTCTCTGGTCTTTTGTCCAATTTACGAGATACCTTCTTTGGTATCATCATTCCAGACGACCATTAATATATATGGTGATTCAGGAATGCCGCTGCTTTGAAGGCTACCATGCCCCCGGTACAGCGTTGCTGGTGATTGTGGCATTCTCTAACAAAAGTCTCAGAAAAGGTTCTTGTGTGAACGGGGAAAGTGGTATGAAAGAGTCTTGGCAGCTTTCAAGAAACTCATCTAAGAGGACATCAAAAAACCCCGCCAGTCAAAACCCCTCGCCAGCAGCCACTTTGACGTCGATCGCAGAGCTGCTGCAATTATTAATATAGCTGTTGAGCAAGGAGGCCCCCGAGCTGACTCATTTGGTGAGACAAGTGAATCACCCATAGCGGCGGAGAACTGTCACGTTATGGTTAAGGGTGAAAAGGAAAAATCTGGATCTTTGGGTGACAACAAGCCCCACATCCTGTGACTATAGGAGAACTCATTGCGTGGGGAGTTTCTTGTCGTCGGCGAGAGAGGAGACTCGGGAAAATTGGATAATAGGGCTCAGGCCAGAGTCATTGCGTTGTCAGAAAATAGAGGAGCGAATAATACAGCTGAGAGATGGCAGCACACGGCTCATACACCGTTGTCAGCTGGTCGGCACGTGCATCGAGCTTCATGATTAATACTTGTTGGTAAGATGTGCCACTCTCATGACTTACCTCATGATCATATACATATTGATCGACCTCGTTTTTATCTCCCGTCAGATCTACATTTTATGCTAACCAGCGCAAGTGGGCGCTTCAGTTTATCCGTTCCATTCACCCGTTCAAGATTCTTTTCCTAGAGGAATACTCAGAGAATCGAGTCACTTGCCAAACTTATTACCAGACAGATTCCCTCGCAGCTCCTCCTTCTACTGGTAACACAGATCGCAGCTCTTTCTGTTTATAGAGCTTATTACCATTAAGGGATGGAGAGCCATACATCTGGGGCTGCTGCTGATCATCTCTCCTTTTCTCAAGCTATGATGGACGTATGCAAAAGTTGCTTGAACTCACTCATCTTCCTCAAGCTTACCTTCACTAGTAGTTAAGAGAACTATTTTCCCCCTCGTTGCAGACACAACGAGGCTGTTCCTTTATCGCAGCCGGATCTTCCGTGGCTACTAAGATTTACTTAGACGCCCGTGTTTTCTTTCGTCCTGCCTTGTAGAGCTCCGACATCCATTCTCTCTGGTGGGGAGGAGGAGGCTACCTACTAGCCATAATCAAAGTATGAAAGAAGAGCTACATGCCGAATAGACTGAAATAGATTGGAAAACAGTGTTGTAAGGAATGTCCAGGTCTTGTTGGCCAGATCAGCATCGTTGTCTTTTTCTATGACTCTAAGGCGCAAGCCAAGGACCATTTTTTGGAGCTCCATCCTAAAAAACAAAAGCAGCAATACTGGGTGGTATTGAATAGCCTGCTGAGCCACCAAATTACCAGAACTTCAGAATAGCCCTAGACTCCTAGACTTGGCTGGTACACACTCTACTAAGAAGAAAAAGGTCTGGCGCTTGAAAATTGAGGAGAGCTTAGCTAACAAAAATGCAGAAGTTCTTGCCCCATGATGCAGCCCATTGCTGCCCCCTCGTCATCATTGTCTTTTTCTTTCCGAACTTCTGCCTCATTGTTCGTCGCTAAGCTCTCCACAAATTTCAAGCCAGACCTTTTTCTTCTTAGTAGAGTAGTATTGCTTCTTTTTGTTAGGATGGGAGCTCCAAAATGGTCCTTGGCTTGCGCCTTAGAGTCATAGAATGGCCCTGGTTGGTTGACCCTCCTCAAAGACCATGGATTGCAGGTCATTGGGTTGAAGCAGCGCCCCTTCTCCTAGGCATTC
>FLMG01002763.1:100700-123187 GCA_900088475.1 Hyphochytrium catenoides | reverse complement strand
TCATCTTGGAAGCTTTGAGCCTAATCTCTTCCATTTTGGCATGACTGCTGCTCCAGTCCACCTCCATCAAGAGTTGTCGGCAGGGCTCGCGAATTTCGAAGCAGTCCATAAGCTCTTCAAGTTGCAGAAGCATGAGGTCACAGTTCCAGAAGCCCTCGCGATTCTCAGACTTTTATAGTTAAAGAACACCAAGCCTGGGCTTCCGGTTGGATTGGGACCACCAGGACCTTTCCGCGCCAAGGGGTGCAGCCTCTTTGTGCGAGGTGGATGAGCGTTTATGGTCTCGATCTCTTGGTCAGCCAGGCGGAACACGAACCCGCGCTCTTCGTCAACAAAGGCAGATAACATGACTCCGCTCCATCCCCTTTCTTGTGCTTTCTTGCTTCCCCATCCACTTGCCACTCATACTTAGAGCTTCACACCCCTTACCTTAGCACTCATCATGGTGCCACCTGTCCCTTATGCTGATAACGCAGGGTAAGGAAAGTTAGCTGTTTGGGGACTTTGAGGGGACTTTGAAAGTCTCTGTCCCATCGGGTAATTGAGCTTTTGAGCTCGATTTTCAGGGTAAGAGATCTGGAGATGAGGAATCATTCTGTAGTTGCAAAATGTCATAGTTTTGGTAGGAAAGCTTCGTATCTTAGTCATGTAACTTATTTTGGCGAGATCTCGGCAACCACTATCAACTCGAAGATTGTGCGAGGAAGAGTCTTCAAGAGGGACAAAAAGAGGAAGCTCTGCCAAATTTCAGGTTAATTGGAGCAATATTGGCTGTGGCTGGTCTTTGGGAGGAAACAGGTAGTTATCGACCAGATCAGCTCAGTAGGTACTCAGTAATAAAGAAAAGGTGCGGTGCTCCAGCACCGCTTAGATAATTCGCGCACGCTCAAGCGCTCCTCCACCCCACTAATTCACCTTCATCTCAGAATACAGTACCAGTAAAATAACCCGGATACTGGGGGAAGGAGCAACACACCTGTGTGCGGTAAATGGGCAGTGTGTCGTCAAGGTGTAAAATACAGAAGTAGTGTCTTCATCTCACTCAGAAGGTGAAAAAGCTAAGCGGTAGTGGGCACCTTTAGCGCCCAGTACCTGGGGCTGATGAGGGTGCACGCACAAAACTACAACCACCACCCCAAAGCTTGGGCTGATAGGCTAGGGAGGCTTGGCGCACGTTCCTGGCTTCAAAGAGCACAAGTCAGAGCAAAGTATCCAGTGAAAGCTTCATTTCTCTTTTTACACGCAAGGGGTGTCCATGTTTATTTCCTTTCCCTTGAAACGTTTCGATGGAAAGAAACAAATGCCCGCTTCAGTGCTTCAGAAGCTTGTGTGGGGTGCTGAAGTTCAAGGCTTTTTTTAGGAAACACTGTTGCTGCTGAAGCGCACATTGTCCGCACATATTTCTTCGAACGCTACAGTATTGCTGTCTCTGTGACAATCGGAACCACTCAATTTTCTTGGCCTTTTCAACATTTCCAACATCGCTCTTTTTCGCGGGCGGGCTGTTCTGAGTATTTCTCTCCATCTGATAGCGCTATCGCCCTGCTTTTCTGTCTTGCTTGCAAACTCTGTCTCGCCGCCTGTGTTTTCTTTCGTCTTGCTCCATTTCTCTCTGGTGTTCGATTCCGATCGGAAGGTTTGCCTTTCACACCAGCAAAAACTCCATTGAAATCTTCTTTGGTAGATGCTCTGGGCAGCTCGAAGCAAAGGTTAAGCTTCCGGAGCCAGTCAAAGAGGAAGATTGTTACCGGGCCTGCCAAAGAAAGAGTGGAACAATGGTGAACACGAAGGCCATGAACGATTTTTGGCAGATCGCCGTCTTGGGCGTGGCGCTCCTCACCGTGGGAGTTGCGATGGCCTGGAGCTCAAAGCCGGGTATGAAGGTAAGAGTGAGCCCCATGATGAGTTTTGGATGATGCTTGACGCCTGATGACCGTATAGAACTCCGAAGACAAAGCACCGGAGCCATTTGTAAAAAAGCCGAAACTGATTAGTATCTTGAATGTGCTGGCGGTTCAAATGAACCATTTAATGGTAAGCCTACCTACCTGTCTTAGTATCTTATGTGCTTGTAATGTGGCGGTGTGATTGACTTGGCCCACTCTTCTATCTGTCTGCGATACCAATACGCCTCTGTTCACTATTCCTTGTGCAGGTCCAATTAGCTAAACTCGAGGCGAGTTTGAGAGGTGAAATGGCACGCACCGGACGACAAGACACCGAACAAGAGCTTGCGGCCTTCTTGATGGCTCAATTTGAACAGAATATGACAAAAGTCGAGGCTCAGGTAAGGCTTTTCTTTTCCTTCGTCCCTCGAAATCTGCTGCTCCATCCTACTTTTCCGAATGTTCCGTTAGGGGATCTTCTTATTCATTGACCCTAAAGTGCTGGTCAGATCTACCGTGATGTAGGTGTCACAGAAGATCAGGTGAAGGAGGCGCAAGAGTATTACATGGACGACCCAGATGTCAAACAGGCTGTTAGAAAAATCAAAAGCTGCTTTGCCATGATAAGCGGGTGAGTTATCTCCCATCACGGTTCTCCTATCGCACTATCAGTGTCTGCCTGGCACCGCTTCCAATTGGAATATAACCACTTCGGTAGCCGAAGGAGTACGTCATTGAGGTCTCTGCCTTCTCATGTAGACGGTCCACTGTAGCCGCCGTCATCTCTGCATGAGATTTCTAACCTTCATTCCTGTCTTGCAGAAAGGAATCAGAGAGCCCCCTAGATGACGTGCATGTTCCTTCCCATCTGACAATTGACAAGGTTGGTGCAAATGGACAGATTGCTTTACATAGGGCAAAGGCATCTAAACTAGCATGGCAGGTTCTTTCTATCTTAAAAGATACCCTGGAGGGGATGTCTGCAGTTATGGACCAGGTTTGTGAGGAGATCCAGGAGGAGACCGGCCTCGACCACGAGGCCCTCCAAGTTGTGTTTCATGAGAGGTAAAGGGTCCGCCTCCTCATTCGCCTTTGCACACTATCGGACTGTTGAGTCTTCTGACCCTGCGGCTGCTACCCATGAAAAGACTCTCGCACCGTCTGTGCCTCCTCTTCGTGCGTTTCTTGTCCCTTTGAATGTTTTTTTTTTCTGTCAGGGAGCATTCTCCAGTGTTATCTCGGCCTCACACGCAGCCCCTTGTCATTAGTTCAGGGTTCCGTTCTGGAACCCTCTACCATCTTGGTGTTTATCTCCTTGATGGGTTCATAGGGGCAAGAGTCATCCTTCTCCTTCGAGGAGTTGAGCCTTTCATCATTACTTGCTCGTTTTATATATACGAGTGGAGTTCCATTCGTCTGGCACATTTCTCTTCCCTTCACGGGGTTCGTACCCTATTTGTACCACCTCTTTGCAGGTTCCAGAGCTACTTTGCTCACTGTTCCTCATTTTTTTGGCTAATGTTCCCCTAGATACGTGAAGCGGGTCGACCGACTGTCGGCGGATGTTTGTGATAGAAACAATGTAACCCAAGATGAGCTTCAGAAGGCCGTAATGCAATATTCCTCCGATCCGCACTTCAAAGTCGAGGTTGAACAGCTCCAGAGGGCTCAAGCACAGAGGTAAAGGTTGACTCAATTGTCTTCATCCGCCTTGTTGGCTTAGGACCTGCAACTGCTTTTGTCTAGGTTCCAAGCAGCAGCTGAGAACTTGAGGGAAGTGGCAGGCATCGAGCTTATGTAGGAATGGTAGTGTAGGTGGGGGCCGATTAGTCCAGAGAGCGTGGCGCAGATGAGGAAGAGCTGTGGTGGGCATCTCTAATGTGAGGGAATAGAGATTGACAACGCACTAAGAAGGCTTAGGTGCCGCTTAAGTTGCTTCAAAACCATCCTGAGAAGGCGGTGCCGCTTAAATTGCGGCAATGGGACCTACTAACCGTGTTATGGATCAGAATCCAAGTCGTTATGGAGACGAGAAGAGCGAGGCATGCGGTCCTTCTACTTCAAATGCTTCACAGACTGCTTTCATAACGCTCAATAACATTCAATTTTGCATGTTGGCTTAGCTTTAGTTGGAATCAGCCATGATTTGTATACACTGTCTAATGAACTCTATCTGCATGTTTGGAGAGCACTTTTATAAAGCTAAACGCATTGAACGCTTTGGGCTCTCATTTTATCTTAAATTCTGGTAAGAAGCAGAATAACTGGGGGCTCACATCATCAATTACCCTTTAACAGAGTGCTTAGCGAGGGGCTACGTCGGTGGTAAGTAGATGTGGCTTCCGCCTAAGGACAGGTCCCTATGATGGAGGAGCAGAATCTTCGCCTGCAGTGGCAGGAGCAGATTGGGGTGAAGGTTGTCCGCCCTCTGACTGCTGCTGTTGCGGAGCTTGGGGCTTGAACACCGCGAACCCGCGAGGAGGAGGGCGGGGTCCACCTCGCCGGCCGCGACCTATGTATAATGAACGTGGAGTTAGAAACAAGTGCCTGGGTGTGTACTGCTTTCAATGCAGGCGGATGCGGGTGATGGAACACACATCGAGAGTCAGCATGTGTCCTCGTCTAACAAGATCTCCTAGCGCCGGCGACAAATAGAGTGTTCTTACCACCGGCGTACATAACAGGGGTCCGTGAAGGTGGTGCCATCATAGATGCTAGTGGGTTGGCCGCTCCTCCTGCGCCCGGGAGCCTTACAGGCGGTGGAGCCATCAAAGCGGCCAGAGGGTCAGCAGTTTTAGGTTCAGAGGGGGTTGGAGGCCCCCCTTCTTTAGGAGGTGTGGAAGAGGATGGTGCAGCTTGCTTAGCCAACTCTGCGGCTGTAGGGGGAGCAGACGGCGGAGGCGGCGTGGAAGATGCCTCTTCTCCCGGAAAGACCCATCGCTTTGCAACTTCGTCGTAGTAAGCCTCCATTTCCTTACCCAGCTTGGCAACCTTGACAAGACAGTAATACGAAGATGGAGAGGGAACGCACAGCGGAAAGGGGGAAGTGCAGGGGATAGGGAAGCGAGGTCATCAGTCTAAAGAGCAAGATGGACACAGAGTCACGCAAAGACGTGCCGGCCGAAGGAAAAGCGAAGAGAAAAAGTTACAAGCGCTAGGAGAAAAAGGACCGACTGCCCCCCACGGGGTTGATCGCGCTGAAACAGAAGCAGAAAGAATAGCATACTCTTCAGCGTCTACCTTGGCATCGGGATTCTGAGACTGTATGACTTTCTCTGCTAGCCACCCCGTGATGCTCCAACCTCCTCCCTTCTTCTTCTGTGCATCTCGAGGAGGCGTCTTGCTCCTCGAACCCTCTGATGAGACGCTTGATGTCTCATCATTTTGAGAGGAGGGACGAGGCTGAGTGGGAGAAGAGGACGGCCCCTTCTGTCCTCCCGTCTTGTCCCTTGACTGACCCTGAGCAAGGTTTGGAGAGGAATTGGTCCGCTTGGGTGGAGTGGGTTTATCATCCACCACAGGCTAGAATTGCAGTGAGTTAGTGCGAAGTCATCCTAACAATGCCAGGCAGGTGGTCTTTGTCTCTCGCTAGCGAAAGAGATTGGTATACTTCAACCCTTTCTAATCCTTCTCCTTTATGCACCGGATCGTTAGCCATCTTTTTAGAGGTATCCAGCATCTATTTCCTCCTGCACTTTTACCACCCTAACACAATGTAACGGGCTTACCGGGATTCGGGCTGATAGTGACATCTGCAAAGGTGGTGGAAGCTCTGCAACAGCTTGTGTTGCAGCAGGTTGTTCCTAACAGTAGAAGACGTAAGAGCGTAAAGCGAGAGTTAGGCTTCTGTGATGCCCATATCCCTTTTCTACTATATAGGACGTATCAACACCCATGCTGTTAAGGTTCTTAAACATATGCTTCGCCCTTTGACCTCTTTCCTTTGTGCCTCTTCTGTACTCTCTTCTCTATTGTCTGGTTGCTTGTCCACTCACCCAAGCTGCAGGTCCGGCGGGAGGGGTCACTGAAGCCGGAGCGGATGGTCTTAGAGCTGTTGACCCATAGAAAGACGAAGAAGCTGATGGAGGAGCCCCCACGGTCTTCTTTGCATTCTTTGGAGAGTCATCTGCTAGACGTTCAATCACCTTATCTACACCAGAGAAGATGCGCTTCAAGAGCCCTGTTCCTTGACCTGAAAGAAGCAGGTTAAAACGGAAGGTTCTACCTCCCAAAGTCCGCAGGAGATAATAATAACTCAGCCAAGAGCACTGGAGTGGATGATGCTCGGGTCGCCTAGCGACACTCTCGATTGGAGTGCGAGAGGAAAGGGTCGGTAGAGCAGTAATGTCCTTGCAGATTCTCACGATAGGCGCAATAGAAGAGAAGCAGCAACCGCTTGGAGCCCCAAGCTACGTGTGGTACCGATTGACGTACTTTTGTTGGCTGCCTCTTCTGCTTTCGCTTCTCCCATATGCGCTCTTAACCTATCCTCGAGAATCGCAAGCTGTGCCAGGATGTTCTCCGCATAGGCGGCGGCTTGCTATAGGGAAGGGAAGAGCGATGACGCCGGAAAATGGAGTTTTATCATTAGAGGTCTACTCCTGAACGAATTCATCAAGTAGAGAACCCCAGGTGGAAGTAGAACTGCGGAAGGATAAAAGTTGAAGCCAGAGCGTAGCAGCAAGAAGTTGATAAATTGAACTCAAACGCTGCAAACAATGGAGGTGAAAGAGAAGAGTGGCCGCTTACGGGATCCCTAGCTCCTGCACTTGCTGCAGCTTTGCATATACCATCTATGGCGACGACATATTGGAGAGCACGGTCACAATCCCCATAGTCGGCCAGCTAGGAGAAGATATTAAAGGCACAGCGTCAGAAATGTGCAGATATATGATGATCTCTTCGGTGAGATTCGGCTATTCCATTGTTTACATCTCTTTGCGTCTGTCGTGTCCTTTTCTTGTGACGAGGACCATCCCGAAGTCACGCATGCCATAAATTGCATACCACAATCCCCCCCTAATAGCATCGGTTGCTATTTTTGCTATCACTCTACCGTCTCAATATCCACAGCCCCTTTCTTTTCTTGGTTCGTCTTCGACGAGCACCCAAGTCGACCTGGACCGTCCTTCACCTTCCTTCACCTTCCCTATAGGAACCTTATCGCTAGACCTAGATGCCTTCCTACCTGCATGGCATGCAGCAATTTGTAGCCCTGGAATGAGAGTAAGTTCGCCTGAGTGTTTGACTGCTTTAGCACCCATTCATAAATCTCTGTCCTCTGTATCGCTGAAGGAGATAGAAGGGACGACCTCCCTCCTCGGCTTCCAGGCGAGCGGTGGTCACCTCCAATAAGAACAAGTCGGGAACTTGGAGAGGGGGGCTCTAGAGTCATGCCGCTGACTAGATAGCAAAAGTGTGCAGCTCCTATCTTTCCTCTTTCGTTCCAGAGCCTGTCCCCTAGCTCTATCAGCACCTGTTTGGTGCTTGGACCTGCCGGTCGACACGGGGTTGGAGGGAGGACAAGGAAAGAAGAGTAAAACAGGAATGGACAAAGATGATGAGAGATGAGACATTGCGCACCAAGTCAGACTAAATGACGTAACGAACGAAAGCTAAGAATGTGGGGGAAGAAATAGGGCAACCATGGGCTAGCTAGTTCAACCAATAAATGGCCAAGCAACAGTGACTACACAGCTATCGCTATTATTTTTATAAAAAAACCAAGTTAAGAACGAACCCAAAGCAAGCATTGAGCTCTGGCACCTGTCGAATTCGCAATGAGCATGCCCACATTCTCCTGCCAGTGGTCCAAAATGTTCAGAGGCTTCTGTGAGGACTCAAGAGGGTTCAGCTTGGCGGGCTCGTGAATGGCCTTAGTGCCCTACAAAGCCGTGGAGGAAGGGAAGACGTGCCAAGCCCCGACGTCAGAGGGATGACATGGCGGGCAAGAAGGCAACGACCAATGGATGAAGTAAAGAGTGGAAGAAATGTTGAAACGCAAGCTCATAGAAACTGCTTAGTTCCGCTTAGAGACTTGATTCCCAAAAGTAACATAGCGCATAGATGACATACTATCCCAGCTGTTACCTGTCCTGCAAACACGCCAAAGACCGTAGCCAAAGGATCACCAACAGGGAAGGTGGAGTTCACATACTGCCCAACAACCCTCTAGAGAAAGGAACGAATCATGGCACAAATAACGTAGAGTCAATGGGGTGATATAAACGGCTGAAGAATATGCCAGGGCGAAAGCTCCAGAGAAGGAACGGATCATGGCACAAAGTGAAAAAGTAGGGATAAAAACGTGATATCGAAGGCCGAAGAGAATGCCAGAGCGAACACAATAACAAAGGCTGGCGCTGCCGTTGAAGTTGGCAGGTAAGTGAGATTCGGCGAGACATGAAAAGTTAACCTCAGAGATTTTAGGTAAGCTATAAAGCGGGAACTAGAAGGACAGCTGCATAACGAAGTGACAAAAACACAAAAATCAAAGAACATAATAGTACTAGACCAGGGCAGATCACCTGGTACGACTCTTGACTAATAGTGGCGGCAATTAGAAAGGCCATCTCCCAAAGTTCTCCTAGTAAAGCGGCAGTCACGGCAGCTTCCCTATCACCTCCGCTCAGACATTTCTTGACGTTCTCGTAGGCGAGCCTCAAATCCTGCCATACAAGTTGATCAGAACTAACATTGACCCAGTTTAAGCGAAGATTGGCTGCAGATGCCACAAGAGAGTCGCCCAACATGAGCCATGACCGTGTGGTCTAGAATGCCAGAGATTTTAAAGGATGCGCGGCTGGTTATCACGAATATCACCTCTGCCGTCTTCATACGTTGCAACCTAGGTGGAGGCAGGGCAGGTGCAGGACTCTTCCGTTGCTTTTGATCTTTCAAGAGGGAGAGAAGTGCGTTCTCTGGTGAACTTGGCTCCAAAAGACCTTTCTCGCTTGATAGAGAGCTGTAAGAAGTAACGACGCACACATAGGGGAGACGGATTTATGATGTGGAGACTGAACATTGAAGCAAAGGATAGAAGACAGAATTACTATGGAGCAACTTCATAAAAGCAAGATCAAGGACAAGAACTATGCCAATGGAGACTCAGAACTGGAGGGAAACATAGAAGAAAGAATTACTCTATAGCAACTTCAGAACAGCCAAATCAAGGACAAGAACTATATCAAGCATATAGCGGAACGTCGCGCTGAAAGAAATGCAAAGAGAGATGAGAATCCAAACTTGAATGGCTTTCTACGATGTGGTGACAGCCATCTAGACGGAGAGCCATTCAAGTCCACCAGAGAGACAACCGTCATGAGTGTGAGAAGGATTAGGACAATACCCGTTGTGCTTGATAAGCAATCTAACGGCAGACCAAAGGAGGTACTCGTCTTCTTCGAAAGCTGCAGGCGAGCTCTTAAGGGTAGCTAGCATTTGGTCCACGTAGGAGAGGATGTTCTCAGACTTCAACTTCCTTCCACTCACGAGCGGCCCAGGAAACTGGAAGATCTGGGAAACTTCTTGCGCGGAGGAGAGAAGAGCCTAACGTAAAAGAGTGAAGCAGGCAGCAGCAACGCAGGGGTTAGGTCATTTTAGTCATGTTACTGCTCATACAACCAGCGGAAGTAAATGTTCCAGGTAGGGCTAAGGAGGAAGGGAGAGTAATACGGAGCATACTTCAAGGAATCTAGCGCGAGCTCAAGGGTATTAAGTGTGAAAGGAATAACGCAACCAAAAGCAAAAAGCTGAAAATCTCTCTATGGCATAACCTAACCTTGAGGGAATAGATACGGATAGGTCCCTTCTGCACCTCACTAGGCTCGGGTCCCCCAGCTAGAAAGGAACATCGCTCGTTAAATAAACTGCGCAAGCTGTTCCAACTAACAATTTAGGAGCGACATGAACCTCGAAAGAAGGGAATAGCGGATAGACGCTCTCAACATGCAAATCAAACTCTACTGGCGACGGCCCCACCGGATTCTATTGTCCTTTGCCTTACCTGCTAGATTGATAAACTTTATCTTCTGTTTAGGATGCATCACTACTAGGTTACCGCCAAAACCAAAGGAGACTATGGCGCTGGGAGGCTTCCGCGTAGGGTCCCGGTACCTAACATATAAGTGTAATGTGATTCATCCCGCTGGCATCGCAGTCAGGTTTCATCTCTCTCCCCTTCCTTTCTCCCCCAGCTCCACCCTTGCCCGCTGTCTGACCCCGTTTTCCCTCATCTATTGTCCCTCAGATTCCTCTTTATAGCAACCAATATGGCTTCCTTCCCTCTATTTTGACCCCTTTCAGCTTTCTTATTGGCTCTCTTCTCAAGCACGGCTCCGCCTTCTATTACACTTCGGCCATAACTTGGCGAAGCACTTTCTCTTCTTATTTGGTACCTGCTATTGGCAGAGTCGCTTCCACCAGTTGCAACAGGAGTAGGGCTTGACAACCCCCAGGCTGGTGGTCTCGGGCCCCGGAAAGTGGAAGTGGCGGAATGAGAACCAAACGGCTCCGAACTAGCCTGTCGTTCAAGGGTAGCTTTCGGCTTCATAGCTTGCCTGAGTGAAATGTGAGCGGATTTGCGAGGAGCCACATCAAAATGCTACAGTATACACTATCACAGAGTAGATCTAGGACATCAAAGAAGATGCTTAACACCAAGCAACGCTTAACAGAAGCCTCAAAGGGGTTAAGAATTTCTGAATAACCATATAGACAACCATTGGCTAGTGAAGGTGAAGATACGCTGCCTATGAAGACTTAGGAAGAATAGCAGACGGTCGGCAGGTAAACAACGGGACAAGAGATCTTGGGGAAGATAAGACTAAGCTTCTCATGGTTTGAAAATGCATGATGATAATAACCACATTTTTGAATATTGACCTCTTGATCATATCCAGAGGATTGGGAGTTACGGTTCCGTATGACTGGGTGACGGCTGGAGGGCGCTGGGGTGTGAAGGTAGACGGGTACGGAGATGGGGCTTCTCCATACCGGGGAGCTTGAGGGGAGAAGAAAGAGGAAGGGCCTATTTGCTTTGGGTTAGTTGTACTATTTGATGCAAGGACAAGCACAAGAAATGTCTACAGCAGCTCATCTCGCTAACATAGGGAGCGGGCAAACAGAAAGGAAGCAGCTACATCAAAAGAGTCGAAAGTACTCTCAAGCTCACCCGATGAAGGTACCGCGGCCGGTGTAGGAGAGAAGAAGGCTGATGGTTCTTGTCTTGTCGCGGTTCTTAAGGGTGACTGGTAGCTATATGGGTCTGTTGGGGCGGCAGGAAAACTAGGAGCTGCTAAGGAGGGCGCCGGTGCAAAACTCGGCTGCATAATAGAGGAGTAGGAGACCATGTCGACAATGAGAGACGGAAAAAGTAGGAAGGAAGATACTGTTATCAGCTACCTTATGTAGTATGTGATCGGGCCCAATTACCTGTGTGGGTGCTGGATGCTTTTGGTGCGCAGCGGAAGGGGGCAGGGGCCATTTTGAGGAGGGAGGGGCTGTGGCGTTCCGAGAAAAAGAGCCCGACTGCTGAGAAGGGCCCGTGTAAGAGGAAGGACCACCAGGTATCCCGCTTGAGTTGGCCCCCGTTCCTCCGGTGAAGCGGGAAGATGAGTGCGCGGGAATACTAGCTGCTTGGGTCATACCGTAATCTGTGCTATGAGCAGGAGGGTGGGAGAAGATAGACGACGCAGGATTTTCGCTCTCATTCCTGGCTTGTGGCCAAGAAGAAGATGGGGTTGGGGTAGAAGAGGGGAAAGGTGACGAGAATGTGGATGAAGAGGCGCCAAAGATGGAGGATGTGGTGCGTGGAGAAGTCTTTCCAAACAGCTCCGCAGCAGGAGGTGGAGGGACTTCAAAGGCTCCGAACTTCCCTCCAGCAATCCCTTTGGTAGGTTCAGAGCTGAAAATGTCAGCCATGTCGTTTCTGGTCTCACCACCAAAGACATCCCCGGTAACAGGCGGTGGGGGCTATGGAAAAGGGACAGCATCGCAAGACAGGTGGTGAACAGGGATAGCTGATGCTGAGACCACTAGGTAAGAGGGGAAGGATGAACTCATCGCAGAAAGGGTATACAACTCTAACAACAACCCAAAGTGTAGAGAAATACTAGAGAAGAACGATACAGGGTGAGAGTACACGTAACACTATTGGAAGTGAAAGCGCACGGCCGCGGAAGTCGGAGCAAGGAGGCTACAACTATAGGAGTAAGGAGAGTGAGTTACTTGATGACGGAGGTACCGCATACCCTGTCAACTGTACGTCCAATAGGAACTAGAAGACTAGCAATGTATAAAGCAAACCTACCGGCTCCTCCTGTTTGACTTCCGCCATACTTTCTCTGAGAACAGGGGGATTATAAAACGACGAGGCAAATGGATCTTCTGGAGGGGGTCCTCCAAAAAGTTCGGCTGCATAGATCTGCTCCGAAGACGCTCCTGCTCCTGTCATTTCGCTTCTATTAACGTCGGTAGTTTCTAATGCTAAGCTTCTGCCTGCTGAAGAATGATGAGAGGTCTTTGCTGCCTTGGGAGAACCAGCGCGTGAGGATGGTGAGCGTCCACCCAAGGACGAAGAACTGAACGAGATTGCCGGAGGTGGCTCTTGCCGCTGCTTCAATGTAGATGTTTCTACCTCGCCTAGAGGAGCGATACAAAGGAGAGAGGGGTGGTTACAGGCAGCGGACAACTCTGTAAACCACGGAAGGTGCTAACGACAAACTAAAGCGATGCCCCGTAAGAACGGGGGCGGCACCGGATTCACACCTGGTTGAGCTTCAGGGGGACGTCGCGTTGATGATTCGAAGCCAAAATAAGAAGGAGGGTGCATTCTAGGCCTTCCAGAGGGAGAGGTGGTCCGGGAGCCTGACGCCCACAAGTCAGTGACAAGTCGGGGACAAAACGAAAAGGCTGAAGAGTTTATAGCGGAACGAGAATGAGAGAATAGCAGGCCGAGTTCGACAGGGAGAAGATCGAAGGGAGCACGCATCTGAGGCTAGGCTGAAGTACTGTATACTTCATAAGCCATCTTCTCGTATATACCTGGGGCGGAGGCGGGGAAGGACTGCAAGGGAGCCATAGGTGCCGCTTTCTGGAGAGCGTCCTCAGCTGTCTGTATGTTCAGAGTAGCACCCTCTATACTTTTCGGAGGGATAAGAACCGGTGAGGGAGGAGCCATCTTGCGAGGGGAGAGGCGGGGTCGCTGTCCTGAGCCTGGCATCGTCGAAGAGCCAGTGCTAGATAGAGAAAGAGCAGCTTCAGAAGCCGTTGTTCGCGGCCCAAAAGAATTGTCTATAACAGGACTACGACCACTGAACGGGTCATAAGCCGAGGTGGGGACGGGTCCTGAGAAGGGATTACTGGTTTCTGTTGCAGACAGTGAGTACGCTGCAGACATCAGAGTGGCTGAGGAAGAGAACGGGTCTGAGGAGGAAGGTGGTGTACCAAATAGGGAGGAAGCATCTCCTTTGGGCGAACTGGCGAAAAGTGAGCTCGCATCTGCTTTCGGGGTTGAAAACCCTCTCTCTCTCAAAAAAGGATCGGCACTATTTAGGGGAGAGAACAGGGAGGCAGCCACCGGAGGCGGCGACTGAGGAATCACACGTCGCTCTTCTGTATCCCTTCCTGCCATCCCTTGGCCATCACCTCTGCCAGCCTTCTCGCCACCATCATGTCTAACTCTTGGAGGACTCTCAGGCTTTGTCCAGTAGTCGGGGCCAGGAGGAGGAGGGAAGGACGCGACTCCACCTTCCAAAGGCTTGTCAAACTTTTGCTCTTCTTGGCCAGAATCGAAAAGAGAAGACGCATCTCTCCTCGGAGAGAGTTGTGTTGAGTTACGTGGCGAAACTTTGGCGCTTCTTGGACTGCTAGGCTTCTTTGTTTGCGAATAAGACACGTCGATCGCTGAAGATGGGAATGTTGCCTGCTCTTGTAAACGTTTCGGAGATACAGAGACAGGGAACAAGACGGTCGAAGATGCTGGGGATGCCTCAGATGCAGTAGAGAAAGCGAACATCGTGTCTTCCTGTGGAAGACTACCCTGGTCACCAAATCTGCTACCAAACGAGACAGAAGTTCCCTCTGTAGACGGGAAGGATGATGGCAATGTCGAAGAAAACGGACTATTGTAGCTGTTGGTCCTCACAGGGCCGAAAAAGTCCGATTGCTGTCCCTCGGAATCGCCGAAGAGCGTGGACGCGTCGCCCACAGAGGAGCGCTTGGGACGGGTTGCAGCCTCAAGAGGATCAGTATTCAGTCCACTTTCTTCACCGACTTTCTGCCTCTCTGCTGGATCTTCTTCTAAGATACTGGACTTAGAGGTCTCTATCACTGGGACGCTTGTGCTGGTTATTTCGGGTTGAGTCAGCGGGAGGGACGAGAGAGATGTAAGAGGTGGTAGGTCAAAAGCGCTTGTATCTCGAGGGCCAATATGCTCAGTCATAGGAGAGCGCAGGTCTGACACCGTGAGATGCCTCCCCGTTTTCTCTCCTGCCTCCGGCTCTGTCCCTTGAGCATCAAAATCCACCTTAACGGGGTCATAGGTCCCTTCAGCGTTGACAAAAGGAGAATCATCGGGTTTGGGAATAGAATCAGTGGCGAACAAAGTCGATTTCGGCGGTGGAGCAGCAACCTCATCTTCAGCTCCTCCCCTGTCTTGTGCCATAGCAAAGAAGGTGTCCGAAGGACGAGCAGTAAAGAGACTTTGAGATGATAAAGGGCTGACAGAAGCAGACGCGGTAGATGGAGGTCCTTTAACGGCAGAAGCAGCAGATGCGGCGCCCTGTGGGGAAGACGCGATCGTCACACCATCTTCCGTCACATGCAACGAGGAAGTCGATGTCATACCAAAGTGCTCTGATAGTTCGCTCATCTTCACTCCGATGCCCCCAGTATAGGGGGAAGACGACGGGAGAAGACGGTCCACTTTATCTTCTTCTCTCCCTCCTCTATAGGAAACCTGGCTACCTGTTGTCACGTCGAAGCTCTCCATAGCTGTCGGCTGTGTCTCACTCGTAGCGGTAAGAGAAGTGATCGCTCCCGCTTCAGCTTCGTTCTTTCCTTCCTTGAAAGAAGAAACAGGGCCTAGAGGCGAGTCAAATGAGCGCTCTCCTGCTCCGTAAGAAGCGAAGAAATTGTCGCTCTCTCCTGCTACCACTTGAGCTAATGCAGCTTGAAATGATGACGAATGGACAGGATCCTCGCACCCTGAGAACAGTGTGGATGCGTCCCCAATCGAGCTCTTCCTGTCACCAGCACTAGACAGAGCCGCGACCGAGTCCTCTGGTCCTCGGTCAGATGAGTTTTGCCGGAGAGCCACGGTATCATCCGGCGGCCAAGCAACAATTGCTTTGCCTGGAGACAGGCTGGGTTCTTCTCTCTGCTTGATCAATCCCTCCGCCGCCGGAGTGCCGGGTTGAGATACCTCGGAGGAGTGCGGCACTTCAGTTGGCTCAGACAAAGGGTAACTGAAAGCATGGCTTGCGTCGGCGGGCCAGCTAGTGGATGCCTCTTCTGTAGAGAATACCATGTCTTGCTTGACGTGAGAAGAAACGGGTTCTTCTAACCCCTTGGCCCCTTCCAAGCGAGGTAGCTGATACGGAACATCTCCCATATTCTCACCGTGTCTGTCTTCTAACCCCTTGGCTTCTCCCAAGCCAGGTAGCTGGCACGGAACATTTGCGACCCTTTCCCCGTGCCCATTAACGGAGGAAAGATTGTGACCGGAGGATGGCGATTCAGTGGTTGCTCTATCCCTCTTAGAGGAGGGTGAGACAGATAGAGACCCAGGGAGCTCATTAGGGCCAGAACTTCCTTCTCTTTCACTTTCTCCGACGCCACCGAACCCATCACTTAATGGTAGGTCCTCCTCAACCGCTGTTGGCTTTTCTATGTGTCCTTTAGGGCTGGAATTAAAACCAGCGGCAAGAATATCACGGCCCTTAAAGGCCAGATCCTCCGCAGACGAGGACAGTGGAGAGGAGGAGAGAGGCGGGACAGTAGAGGAAAGGGACGTGACATCAGGCTCTCCGCTCCGTACTTCGGCCTTGAGCCCCCTGAACTTCTCTTCCACCCTTTTCTGGGCAGAGTTCGTTCTTCTTCTTGTTCTACTTCTAGTCTCTTTAATGGCAAGAGACGGGCTGCTCAGGTCAATCTTGGGCGGAGAAGAGGAAGGGAAGTCGGTTGTGTTTACTGTCTTGGACTCCGACGGCGGATACTCTGCACAACAAAAAGCAAAAAGTAGATTTTACTTTTTGATGGAGATGTCCCTCTACTGATACCCTGGGGTTCCGTACGCTTCGGCGCCGAACCCCATATAGAGCGCTGGTCCCTCGTATTCTCAGGCTTGCTGACCTCATTCATCTCTTTTCCCCCATAACTGGTCTTACCGTCTCTTGTCTTGGCCTCCTCACCGTTGCTCTCCATCGCGCTGTCCATACTGCCTGCCTCACTTTGCGATATAAGCTCCCAGCTCTCTGTATTCAACACATAACCCCATGAAGCGGCTCAGTAAGGTCAGGACTAGAGGGATATGCGAAGGGCTTAATGAGTAGGAAAGTGTGAAGCAAGAGACAGATTGCACTCAAGATGGCACACTAAAGGAGGTAAAGGAGGGCAGCACCACCGCTGTTACCGTCTGAAGCCTTACCGGAAGAAGTAGAACGGACGGTGCTGTCTAGCTTAAGCAGCTCAGGAGGGAGAGCGGCGCTAGGCTCTCCTTGAGTTTGCCCCGCCTCCGATCTTGTTGTGACAGGAGGAGTCGACGTGCTGAACACTAGAGACATAAATCAATCAGTCACCGTAGTGCGAGCGTCAAGGTATGAGAGGTTGTCAAATGCACGCAGCAGTCGCTATCACTCAGAGTGAGGGGTCCTCCTGTCCCACGCTTCTCACCCTTTACTCTCCCACTCCTCACCTACCAGGCTCTAAATTACTCTCCCCATCGCCTTGTCGCATACTATGCCTAATAGGTTATATTCTTCTCCTATAGTAGACAATAAGGTGGGCAGACGAGGGCAATGTGAGCAAAGCTGCTTAGCTTCCTCATTCGCTTGACTGCAGCTGACATCATTCAGTTCGCAGACCTTAGATGCAGAGACTATGGGCGAAAGGAGATCAGGGACGAGAGACTGGGGAAAACTCAAGCGCAGACTCCCAGAAGATGTACAGGATGATCCCTCAGAATCGATCCCACTGAAACGAGTAGGAAATGTTAATAGTACGTAGGTAAGTTCTGCAAGCACTAAGATAGAGCCTCAAGAGTCCCACCATAATGAGAAATAGTGTTACCTGCCTGAGCTTGACACGTAGGGGCCGACGCTTTCGGGCATCTCCCTTTCCTGGCGGTAGTAATCACTCTCAGCGGACGTAAGCAGTTGGAAGGCTAACCTAGCTTCCGCCTTTCTGTCTCTGGAGAAGCGCGACGTGCAGGAAGCGGTGATGATCTTCGTGATCTTCATGCACAGCTTCCGTTCTCGCGATCACCTCACAATACGCCCAGAGAAGCGAGACAGAGTCCTTATTACCCGCGAGAACGATTGAGCCATTATTGATAGCGCAGAAGCTTTATTGGAGGCCGAAGAGACAGAGAAGAGGTGGCAAGAGATATATATATGAAGAACTGCGGCGAAGGGAGAAATATGAATGTAGTGTAGCAGCAAAATCCATCGGAGTCTCTCTACAAGGTCCACGACACCCTTCACATGGGACCACATTGCTTCATGGTTTGTTATAGAAGGGAACGCCAAACTTTCAACGGAAGAAATAATGAAATCTTCCAGATCACAGTCCCCAGATCACTCATACTGGAATTTGAGGTCAAGACCTTAAGTGTCGCATCGATGAAAGTTTCTTCCAATACAAATCTTCAACTCATCAACATCACTTTGCTCCAGTCTTCGATCGACATCATGTCGATCATGTTCCTGTCGTCGTCTGCAGTTATCTACCATGGGATGGCCCGCAGTCTGCAGGTCTGAGCAGAGATTGATCAGAAGCAGAGCTATAGGGGCGCGCCAGCACAAAGTCTGTCTCCTGGTCCCAGTTGTGCACGAGACCAAGGAGAAACGACGCCGCATGTTGGCTGGTGCTTGACCTATATATGTTGCTTGTATGTACTGCATTGGCCTTTCTAGAACTCTTCTGCAACAGCAGCAATGGGGGCCGCTCCGGTGCCACGTAGGAGGGTCCATCATTGAGTCTGAGGCTTTGCCAACGAAGGAGGCGACAAGAACGGATAGCAATGGGAAGAATTGTCAGGTCAGACTTTGAAATGGATTTTGACCAGGATGGGAACACGGGAATTTCTCTTCTTCCATAGCCCAGCCCCTTCGTTCTAGTGCCCACGTGTAAGCTCACTAGTAGTGCTTGTGGCCTGAACGACGCTGCTGCGCTCTGTAATAATTAGACAACTTACAAGGGTGGTAGCAGAAAGGAGGAGGGTCATAGACTGGCGCAAGGGCACTTGGGAAGAGGACTAAATGCGGGTCACTTGGAGCTGGGAAAGAAACGCGGGTCATGAAGAAGAAGAGCGACATGTTTGTTGGTTAAATGCTGTGATCTGAGTGTGTTGCTCCTAGAACCTAGTGGTGTCATAGAAAAACGATAGATGGTAGGCATTCTGTGCATACCTCCTTCTAGCAGCAATCGTTCCGCCAGTTTGAGCCAACAACCTGGTAGATAGTATAATAAGGTGGTGGTGGAGGTGGAAGGTTATACCAGCTAAAGATCTGGACGCCCTATCATAATCCAAACCATGTTGGACCAGTACTGCTTCTCACCCTGTTGGACGTCGAGCTCCGGTCCTTTCTCGCCTTTTCGCTATTGTTGCTTCCATCATTGTCTCTTTCGGCTGTCACTATGAGAGTATAGTAGCACGCTGGTGGTGGTTGAGTAGAGGTTCCTCCTGACTGCGCCGCCAAGGGAATGCGTTGAGCATCAAGGCTAAGATCTTCTCTCGGCGTCTATTCGGTTGGCTCTTGCGGCGAAGATGGCTGTGCTTCTGACCAGCTAGCGTTAGGCTCTGCTGCATCCGTTGGTCCGTGCCTGCTGGCGATGCAATAACAATAATAATCTCGAGGATAAAGTAATAATGTAGCTTGAACTCATCGTTCTTCAAAGTGGGTAGGCTTCCAGAAAATTAGCTCCAAACCTAGTATTCCCCCAGATGCTTAGGGGGTGGGTGGGCCAATAAGAAGCCGCAGGAACCCAGGTGGTGATTTGTGACTTTCTCTTCGGTTCATGTCCTCCCGCCCTCCTGCTGCAGTAGCAGAGCTGTGGCAGCAGAAGGAGCAGCAGTGGGAGTACAGCTGAGGCGGAGCAGAAGGAGTAGCAGCAAGAGCAGCATGAGGAGTAACAAGAGCAGCCGCAGCAGCCTGCAGGCGGTACACCGGCGTCGACCACTTTCATCCTCCGCATGGTTTCACCTTGACTCTCTACCGGCTTCTCATCTGGTCTTGTCGGGCCCTGACTAACATCTGGCTCTCTCTGACTCGGTGTTTGTTCTGAAGGTCAGAAGTTTGTATGCGTATCTCCGCTTGCTCTCTTGGTACCTACTCCCCTATGACCATCTCTCTCCGGCTGGCTCCAGATCTCCCAGAAGAAGTCCTCTCTCATATGTCAAGGCAAATGGGCTCCCATCCTGCTTAGAAAACTTCTAATTGGACGGAGATTGCGGTATTGCACTATCTGATCTGTTTCTGGAGAAACAACTTCACGTCCAATTGTCCCTCCTGCGTCACTTTGGATTGCCATAGTCTTGGGTTCTTTTGCGCGGGCTCAACTCGCCTCGACACTAGGTCATGGATCCACTGAGAGAGAGCATAGGATCCAGCAGCACCCCAAGCACGCCTCGACGCCGAGCCTCTCTTCACCTGAGCCGGCCATCAAATGTTTTCGGTCTGATCGAAAGCGTGAGAGGCTTAGGATTCTATTCCGCTCAGACAAGCGGCGGAAGGGGCTTCACCGTTTATGTGTTTGAGGTCTCTCAGAAAGGATACGGTGGATGGAAAATCTATCGGTGGGTAGACGACAGAAGCAGCACCTCTCGTCTTTCCTCTTCTCTTCTTAGTAGTCTCTCTCTCACTCTCTGCCATATTCCGTCTCTCACTCAAAGCCTGTATATTCTCCGCTTTGTGGCACGAGCTTCAACCCCTTTTCCAAAGCTCTTCCAAGTCTGTTTCTCTCCTAGAAGCTATTTGCTAACAATGAGCTCGGAGCCCAGTCGGTCTTTATCACACAGGCTCGTTCTACCACAGCATACTGACCATCTATCTTTCCCACTTTGCTTGTCCTGTCCAGACGCTACTCTCAGATCTCCGAAGTGTCTGATGCCATAGCTCTGAAGCCACGTGTGGAGTTGCCCCCCAAGCACTCGCTCCAACCTTACGCTCTCTCTCCGGAGCAATTACAAATCCGTTACCAAGGGCTGAAGAGATGGGTCGAGCAAATGTTTGAATACCTACAACTACTATACGAAAAAAGGATACATCTCCACGATAACGAGGTGAGCAACGAGGAAAATAGTGGATTTAGGCTCACCTAAGAGAACATAGCTAGAGAGGATGCGAGAAACGGAGAGCATTGTACTGCAGTTAAGCTCTCTATTGATCCTGTCTTGCCCCTGTATGCGCGCTTACAATCCCCTCGTCGCTTCTTTCGCTCTTCCTTCCGCCTCGATCCTTGCCATCTCGTTCTTTCAAAATAGATCTTCATGAGCGTCCAGATTTTCTCGAACTTCCTTCGTTTAGGTGCCGATCAGCCACCCCCTCCCCTTTCACCCCCCCTTCCTTCTTGGGCCCTTCCTTTCAGTTCCACTATGACTCCAAACCGCTTGAGAGCCATAGCGGGTTCTCCTACCCCAGACGATAAATGGTTCTATAGAGAGTCAGAAAGAAGGGTAAGTCTACGCTAAGGTTCGAAACGTGTATAGATGTGGGTGATTCTGGCGGTATGGTCTTCGAGCGAGGCTATAGCGGTTACTAACTCTCTTTCCAAAGCCTTCAGAAGACTCTACCTTCGATTTCGTTGAGATTGAAAAGAGACCCACCGATGACACTATTTCAGAGCAAGAGTCTAGGTAAGAGCACTTGAAAGAGGGAAATGTGTGGTTGATGCAGCGCTGAATCAGGAACAATAGCAGGCTAATGATGAACTGTGACAAGGAAGTATATTTTTACTCAGACTTACCTCCAACGCTAACGCTAAACTTTGTCAGATTGTTGCGGTTAGAGACGCACCTAGGAGCTCTTCAGAATTCCCTGGACGTGCACATTCAGTCTGCTCGATCTTGGTGCCTCTCTGGACTCTACCTTGTGGAGGAATTTAAGAAGTTGCAGGGTCTACTGGCAGAAGAAAACGGCACAAAGGTGTACACTAAGATTGTTGCATCTCTAAATCCTACTCGTCTCAACTCTGAAACGATGATGGGGCCCTTTCTCTCCACATTTGTGTCGCTGCTGTGCTTACTCTAAGCAGAAAGAGCCCAATCAAGGAGGCTGGACCATTGAAGAGACAATGGAATGGATCACGGAGGTAGTCAATGTTCACCTCAAGGAGTTTTCGGAACGTCTGCTCTCTGCAGCCGTGCTTAGGGTCAAGGAGTTTATCGAGGGAGACATAGACAGGGTAAGGAGGAGCCTATTCTCACTCTCCGTACTCTTCCAAACGTAGATGTTTTGTGTGATTCATTCTGGTCTTCAACACTTGTCAATTCTACCCATATGTATCTGCAAGCTTGGTAATGTCTACCGTACGGGTCAATGCGCCTTCCTGCCTCCCATGTACCAGACGAATTGGTTGTTAAGGAGAAAATCCTGCTCAAGTCGTCAACAACACATCACTCTAGAAGCAGTCAGCTTAGCCTAACTCTTCTGTTGGTCCTGTGCTCATCGCGTAGGCCAAATATCATCTCCACCCACGTGATGCTCCGCTAAAAGAATGGGCACGTAGCGTTGAGGAGCTGGAAAGCAAGGTCTGTCACATCTTTATTCTCTCCATTTCAATCGGGCGTCGTTGGCCTGTATTGGTACAACAGAACCCTTCCCCCCTCCTCTCCTCCTTCTCAACATACTGTCCACCTATGCCCACAATGGAGTCCATGGTAGCAATGTTAGCTCTTGTGCTGGCTACTTTCTAAATACGTGGAGAGTTGGCTTATCTTGCTTTATATTCTCCTTTCAGGCGCTGAACACCGTCAACCTAGCTTGGGAATCGTTTTACAACGCCGAGAGTGATTTCTTGCAAAAGATTGCTGACCAAGGTGCCATGGGCTCTAAAATTCCTTTTAGTGCTCTCCTATGACTCTTTCTTTGGTTGATCCAGCCGCTTTGAGTGCGCTTTGGGCCACACGTATGGCCAAGAAATGTTCTCTCTCAGTACCATTGCTTTTCAGTGGTTTCTTTCATCCACTCTTGCCCACTCACTGTGGCTTCAGCAGTTCTCTGTCGTTGGAATCGGCCGTTATCGCACTATAGATGTAGCTGCAATTCGCAATGGGCATGCTCTTCTAGCTTCTTTCGGGTGGTGTCTCCTATGTATACTCTTCTCTCATCTATCGCTGCACACCTCAGCCGAAGCCTTAGACCATCGCAGAGGTATTCTTTC
>FLMG01002763.1:75892-98147 GCA_900088475.1 Hyphochytrium catenoides | reverse complement strand
AAATATCTCATCCTCTCCCCCGCATTCCTCCCATTATCCTCAAGCCTCTCCCGCAGAGAGTTCCTCTCTCTCAGGTCCTCACTCGTGGAGAGAAAATAGTTTCAATCGCTTGTGGGGCTTTTCACTCATCCGCGCTCACGATACAAGGCACACTCCTGTCCTGGGGACTAAATAATAGCGGTGCCCTCGGTTTAGGACATACCAGTAATGTGGACCTGCCCCAGGTAGGTTGTAACAAAGTGCGAAGTGGGCAGAGGGCTGCTTTGAGAAAGCCGGGCTTTTGCATAGTGGAGCGCAGGCAAGACATATGGGAGAGCGGGAACTAGGAAAGTTGGGCCAAGGAATGGTCAAAGGTTGTTACTAGAGAACAGACTGAAACCAAGCGCCAGACCGCACAGGAACCGCCGTATCACTCTCGCTTAATCATTCTCTATTGTGGTTCTAGGCCTTGCTTTTAGTGGGTCTCGACCAGTTCATTCACTCCTAACACTCCTCCCCTACCTGGTCTCTTGGTCTTACAGCGAGTTGATTGCTTTGATCCTTCCTGCTCATACTCTATCAGCTGTGGAGATACATTCACTACTCTCCTCCAAAAACTACGGTCCCCATCTTCCTTGGCTTCAGCGGATGGAAGCCGAGCAGTACCTGATGAAAGTAATGAGGGAACCTCTGGCGACCCAAAAGGTGGCAGAATTCACAGGCGCTCGTCTCTTTTGCTCTCGGCACGTGTTGACTCATAATCTGATACTTGGTTGTATGGCGTCTTTGGAAACTTGATGCTGGTTGGTCTTTGCCTTTTCAATCTCTCGCCCGGTCTCTGACGATGCTTTCCGTGAACATGCTCAGGATCCGATAGCACAGAGAAGAGTAAGGAGAAGGAGAAGCTAATCCAGAAGTACTTGACGGTATCTACTACTCTTCCATCCTGATCAATCGTCAACCACCTGCGTCCTATAGGTCAACAGAAGTGTCTATATCTATCGTGTTTTCGACCTAAAGGCAAGTGCTACAGGCAGCTCTCTTATAACTATCCCTTCCTTTCTACTAGATGTGGCAGCTGAAGGTATTGCCTGACTGGGACCGGGGTCTGGAAAACAAGCTTGCAGGGTCTCTTTGGAGACAGGGCCTCCCTCCATCGCTGCGTACACATATTTGGCCGCTAGCTATAGGTACATGTGCTCCATCTCCATAATTTAGTCCTCTGGCTACTTGCTCTATTTGATTGTTTGGTCTAGTGGTCAATGGCAGTTCTTCTCTTACTTTGTCCATCACACAGACTGGGAACAAGTCCTCCAAGCATCGTTGAGCCTTACATCGCCCCCATTTTAGTTATCACTTTGTCCATTTGGCTTTTGCCGTTCCCTTCTCACTGTGTATTCGTCTATTAAACTTCCAATGCTGTCACCTATATGCATATTCGCTACCATTCATCAGTTTACTGGTGCGTTTCCTCTCTTTTCAGGAAACTCCTTGAAGATGACCCCTCAGCTCTTTGACATTTTCAAGCAGAGAGCTAAGCAGCAGACTACGCTATATTTGGACCGTCAAGAAGGTAGGGACCAAGGACTTGTCAAGATAAGGGAAGGGTGTTAGGGCAGGGGGAACAAGGTTGTCGAGCGCGGAAGTAGAGGAAAAGGGAGTCATGAGATAGGGAAGGGGTTGGCGAAAGATACACGTGACTAGTGACCACTATCCAGTGCTTTCGAGTTTTTCTGAATCTCCCTTTGCCTGACGTCTACTCTTGCTCTATCTCTTAACTCAATCCAGATGGTTCAAAGCGGGTAAGTCGGTTGAGAAGGCCTTTTACCTTTTTGCAATTAAGCTGTCAGTTTGTCACAGTGCTACTGGTAGATTGATGTTGATTTGGGTCCAAATAACCGCTCACCACTACTTCTACCGCTGCACCGTTGATCGTGTGCATCCTCGCTGACAACAGAGATAGCTGGTTTTCTCCCTATTGTGAAGATCCGTGAGAGCTCTCCGTCCATGTTCTATCTCCCGTCAGATTCCGTGCGCACCCATATCTGTCCCTAAGCCCCATTCTCCTTTATTGCAGCTCTCAAGCGGAAGTAGAGACTGCTCCTCCCTTACCATAGGACACTTGGGAAAAGAGGAGTCAATGGCCCTAATTCACACCGACCTTCCGCGGACGTTCCCTGCACTCTGTCTATTTGACCCAACGGGTCCCTATTATAGCCAACTTTTGGAAATCCTGAGTACCTTCGCTTGCTACCGGCCTGATTTGGGATATATCCAAGGCATGAGCTACCTAGCAGCTATGCTAAGTCTCTATATGGGAGATAACAGGTATGACGGACAAAAGAGCTCGGGACAACAATGCCAAGGGCAAGAGAGTAATTGGCCCCTTGGCTATAAGGGAAGCACCTGGATCGAGAAGTTATTAAACCTTACGTGGCATGGCGTGTACGGTTACTGTCAAAAATATGAGCTTTGACTGTCATCTCTGTTCATGCTAAGATTCGCGCTAACTCCGTGATCAATTTCTGACAACTGTTACATACTTGGCACACAGTTACCTAGCATTTCAGTGTCTCGCAAACCTAATGACGACGGAGCACCTCTTCGTCTTTTATTTACTTGACATGAGACTTGCAGGTGCGAAAAGTTATAACAGCCTTCAAACTGTCGTTCACTTCGTCCTATTTACGGCCTGCTATCTGGGCTCTTTTCTGATGGCCACCCTATGTCTTTTTCAGGATAGAAAAGGTAATGAACTAATCATCTCGATACAGTCAGGTACTATTCGCTATATGATGAGCTTCTAGCCATCAACTGCCCTCGTGTGCATGCACATCTTTGCACACTGAGCATCGACTCCTCCATGTACCTTATGAATTGGATGCAGACCCTCTTCTTGCAGGTATGCTAAAAGACGGAGCTATGGGAAGTACTAGTTGATGTAGGGGATAAATGGAAGCTGAGATAGTGACGATGCCTTTCGACCCGTTAGGGGCATAACTAGCCACGCTGTCTCTAGTGACACAACGGATGGGGCCATTCCTCCCAATGCTTTAGAATATGTTTTTTAGCTACCTTCTCGTTGTCTCAACGGTAAGTATCACTTACGGGCCTATTCTTGTTCCCTTTGGCCCACAGACTTTGCCGCTAGAGATGGCGTCTAGGGTCTGGGATTGTTTTCTTCTTGAAGGCACAATATTTTTATTTAAGACTGCATTAGCCATCCAGGAATTGCTCTCTCCTTTTCTTCTCAAGGTGCGCGAAAACCAAAACGAACTCTAATCTCTCTGGCTGATTGCTAATAGTTCTGAGAGACTTGTTTAGCTCAGAGTCCACTGACGTCTTTGGAACCTTTCTGTGGTACTGTGTCCCGATCGCACTCTAATGACAAGTTGTATTTTACTAGAGCGAAGTAGACGACTGTATTCTAATGCTGCAACAATCCAACTCTTGGAAACTCACCTGGGAAGAATACATCACGGTAGGAGTTGGGACCTCGGGCTACGTTCTTTTCTGTTTCGCTGCTTCCTCCCAATAGGTCGCCCTCTTATGTCGATTGGCAAATTAGACTCCGGGCGGTCTAACTGACGGCTGACTGCGTGTATGCCGCAACCTACTTCATAACGTTGTGTGATAAGATCGTGGCTGCCTTCTGTTGTCTGATTGCTATCATCTACTTCAGATAGCCTGAAGCGCTTATCTCGCTCATCTTTCTTGGCCTCTGTTACTCGTTGTCTGTAGGAGGAGGCCCTTTTTTATACTATCCACCGGATGAAGGTCCCTCCCCGCGTCTATGAGGCACTTCATGGCCTGGTGCATGACGTAAACTTCTACTCTCCCGATAAGGGACTGCAGAGCCACTCAACGCAAGTCCAGAGACTTAAAGAAGGAAGGAGAGCAGTGCACAGTGATGCTCTTGGAGGTCTACGCAGTGTTATCTAGAATGGCAGAATATCTGCCAATCAGTAAAAAGGTCTACGCAGTGGTATAAAAAATGGCAGAACATCTGCCAATCAGTAAAAAGCTAAAAATCTCATCAGCTCCTTCTATCCCTACATATCAAGAAGTCTGAAGGAGACCTGAACAATGGTGCAGCTGAATTATATACTTCTCTGAGTGTTGCGAGGATCGAGGCCACTGCTGGGTCTAGTGCATCCGCTAGATGATCCAACAACATGTGAGAGCGAAAGAGCCGCAAGAACGCCACGGTGTCCCCTGCTTCTTCACCCCTTGCATGTCATTTGTGGGCTTTGTAGATTCATCATCAAGCGAGACGCGTTACAGCTAGAGGACGTGTTCGCTGTAGCCTCTCCCGCCATCGGACTCATCTGCAATAACCTCTTCCGCCTTCTCAGAGGTCTGACCTTTGTCCCAGAACTCAATGTGCCCTACGGCCCTCAGGACAAGTCCTACAATCAAGCTTCATTTCAGGGTAAGAAAGGTTCAGACAGTGGAGCGAGAAGCTTGACATGTCTGCTTACCTTAATATTCCGGTAAGCATACACCATAGCCATTGCGTTGAGGTCAGAGGGCGGGCGTGCAAAGCGTATCCGCCAAACTGTACAACCACCGCCTGGGCTACTTGTTGGCAGATGAAGATGGCCACAAATGGCCAGTCCAGTTTCTTCCAAACGTTCCAATCGTCGCGCAGGATTCGGCAGTTAAATTGGTTCCATAGCGTCATTTGGACAAATATGTTGAAGACTATAGTAAAGTGGACCGTGGGTTGGCCCCGATTCTCTTTCTTTAGTCCGTTGTCGCTTGAACCTAGGCCAAACAAGTCCGGCCCACAGAAAATGACCACAAATAGCACTGCGCACAGCCATCAGGAGGATGTGGCGACACTAGGTTGGAGAAGAACCAATCAGCTAATACCTGTCATCTGATATGCACTTTGTCCAATGATGTGCTTCGTCATTATGCTTGACAGCAAGGGCCGATTTATGCCTTGAGGTCCATGCCGTAGCACGTCCCCCGACGGTTGTTCTGTGGTAATGGCAAGAGACGCCGAAGCATCCTGGAACATCAACACATGCCACCATCAGTGGTCCTCGACTCAGAAGTACATCAGTAATATGGATTAAACGTACCATAACGAGGTTGACCCACAGAAGCTGCACTGCAGTCAGAACTGGATCCTGTATGACTAAAGCGCAGATGACGGCAACAGAGACAGCGGTAATAATGACAGAAAGCTGAAATTGAAGGAACTTGCAGACGCATTCATAGGTGTTTCGACCCCATTTGACGGCATTGACAATGGACGCAAAATTGTCATCCATAATAATAATATCAGAGGCGTCCTTTGCGACCGCAGTCCCGGATACACCCATTGCAAATCCGACACTAGCCCTCTTTAACGCCGGGCTAGGAAGAAGAAAGTAGGAGGTGAGCCCAAAGGTCTGCACGTTGGCTGGTCTATGAACGTACTTACGCGTCATTGGTTCCATCGCCTGTGACAGCTACTATCTGAGGACACAGCGAGACATACGTCGATGCCATAATCCCCGATACTAGCACATATTTGTCTTCAGGAGACGATCGTGCGAGAACCCGTAGGGTGGGCCATATTTTGTCAAGCTCTGATTGGATTATCTTGCCGTTGCTAGGTCGAATTCGCGATCAGGAACTAAGCAAAAATGCATCAAAAGAGACCACGCTCAAACCTGCTCAAGACTCTGGCACGAAATTCGGGGCCTTCCATAACGGAGCCTTGTCGTGTGCCATCATTCAATTCATTTAGGATTCCACATTGGAGGGCAATCGACCTTGCGGTGTTCACGTTATCCCCTGTTACCATGCGCACCACAATGCCGGCCTGCGATATAGCTAGATAAGCAATTAAAGCTATCCACATCCTCTGAGACCACATTACCTCCTGACACATCTTGATGGCAGAAGGGACCTCTGGTCGCACGGGGTCCTCGATAGCAAGGACGCATATTAGGGTTGAGCCGCCTAGTGCCTCTGCATTTTGAAGAGGAGAAGTGAATTCTACATTCGTCAGCCCACTGACGGTTCTTATCTCACCGTCCTCTTCAATATTTAGGTCAGGCAGTGCCTTTCTTGTTACAGCTAGCACGCGGTAGCCATCTGAAGCCAACATCATGACGTCTGTCCAGCAACTACGTATGAGCACGAGCCCTGCAGCCCCAATCAGTATATAAGTCTACCTTTTAGCAGTGTCGCCTTCGCTTCTGGCCCGACCTTCTGCCGTGCTCCGTCCATTAAATACATGTCTGAGCACCCCTCTATAAGCATCTCGGCGGCCCCTTTCGCGTAGAGGACATAGCCAGAGCTGTCAACTGCTTTCGTGGCCGTCGACATGAGTTTCCGCACGTGATTGAAAGGGAATAGCTTAAGAGCAAGTCGATCTGAGAGATGGTGATCAGAGTAGGTCGGCAAACTGCATCTCGTCCTCTCAGACAAACCTTTGCGGATAACTTCGTAATTTTGACCGGGCAACGCGTCAATAAACGCCAATGCCGCGCATTCCGTCGGGCTTCCAATCCGTTCAGTTTTCTGGTTTGCTGATGTTGTGATGGAGGCGGTGCTATTAACCGCGATCGCGGTCTTCAGCTCATCAACCACGACAGGTGCAACCTGCACGTTGCAAGGGTTAGACACGCGGGAGTTATTTTGAAGTGAGCCTTCACGAGACACATACCAAATCTTGCAAACCGGTACTGACAAGGCGGCCGCCAACCAAAACTTTCATGACAGTCATCTGGTTCATCGTCAGAGTTCCAGTCTTGTCAGAGCAAATAGTGGTCGCACTGCCCATGATTTCACAAGCGCTGAGATGGCGCACAAGGTTCTTATCCCTCAACATCCTTCTTACGGCGTAGGTAAAGGCGATAGTGACTGCAAGTGGCAGGCCCTCAGGGATTGCCACAACCAAAATGGTTATACCCATTATGCAGGCGTCCAGAATCTCGGTCAGAACATCGCTAGCTTTTATTTCCTGCAATCGCTAGACTTAGTGAGGTATGTTGAGCAGCCCGATGCGAACTGTAACCCTACCTGCTCTTCGTCTTCTAAAACATAGACATCCAAGAAATACCTGGTGATTAGGCCAGCCACCGTCAAAAATGAGAGGACTATACCAATCCGAGCCATTGCTAGCATCAGCCTGTCTAGCTTTCGCTGGAGTGGAAAGCGCTGAGTCTGCGATTAGCAGCGTCAACACAAAGTGGACCTCTCTCCAAGTAGAACGAAGGCCCTTTACCTTGAGGCCATCAGAAACTGCCAACAAGACAAGCTGGTGAGTTTAAGTTCATATAGGAACTCCACGAACGATCCTTGGCGAGACATACCTTCCTTCTTCCCAGTATTATCCTCTTTACCTGGCGCGCTATGAAAGGACTCTAGTAGAACTGAACCTGCCATTGTCTTGTGTGAGGTTTGCAAAAGCTATGCTTTGGCTCAGGTATTACCTCTTTCCATTAACTCTTCTTCAGATGTATCTCCGTCCTCGAAGTCATTAGAAAGCCTATCCAAGGTCATGGGTGTGTCACTCGCCAGCAGCAGACTCTGAATACGTCCTTCTTGCGAGTACTGCCCCACAGCTATGACTAGCGCTCGTCCAGTGCCTGACATAACCTGTATGAAAGAAAGTGCCAATACTCCTGAGTCAGGAAGAGTAATGTGGATAGACCTAGTAATAGTGAGTAGGGACAAGCAGGAGTTGTACCTTAGTTCCGCTGAGACAAAATGGATCTGTAACGGCATCCTTGGGGACCAAACACGACTCTCCTGTCAAGAGACTCTCATCTAGAGAGAGCTCAGAACCGCAAATGACAATCGCATCGGCAGGAACGATATCCCCTGTCTGCGAGATGATTGTTAGCTATGTTGTCTTCATATCTCCGTAAGGTTACCTGCCTCGATCAAAACAATGTCGCCTACGAGAAGGTTAAACTTTGAGATCCTGGTGATGAAACCATTCCGTAGCACAGGGACAGAGACATCCTCCTTTAGATCATTTAGGGCTCGGAACTAACAAATCATGCACTCAGTCG
Organism: Hyphochytrium catenoides; assembly: GCA_900088475.1. Taxonomy (NCBI): domain Eukaryota; class Hyphochytriomycetes; order Hyphochytriales; family Hyphochytriaceae; genus Hyphochytrium; species Hyphochytrium catenoides. The sequence goes on along the minus strand of FLMG01002763.1, from coordinate 90,147 downwards.
GTAACCCATTCTGGCTGTTTATGACACAATGCTTAGCTTCTGTATTGTACCTGCTTGTCCTTTCGAAGGTTATTGATCGCGCTAATGCCCACTATAAGGGCCACGGTGACCAAGATCGCGAACCCTGAAAAGAGTGCAATAAATCTCGCTGAAATTTGTTTCGAATGGTATTCACCATACCCTCCAGCCAGTCAATGGTTGGTTCGTCGCCAAAGGCAGCTCCCAGGATGAGAGACAGAAGTCCCGCAACGAAGACGACTCGGATTGTAAGGTCTTGGAATGCAAGTCTGAGATGATCCCATAGGGTCTTGACCTTCTTATGGGGCATTACGTTATAACCAAAAGTTGCCTGACGGCTATGCGGGCACCTCGTAAGGTATAGAAAGCCCTCCATGAGTGGTATATTAAAACTTGTAGGTACAAACCTGGCAATGCTACTCTCATCATCTACGAGGCCGTGATCCAACGTGACACGAAGTGCTTCTGCTATACCATGGACTCCTCCATAAGCAGGTAACCCTGTGAAGCCTTGATCTGCATAAAGCACCGTGCACCAGGGACGAAAGCAAGAATGAGCGTCATCTTATCGTGCCTGGCAACAGGACAACTCACCGTCTCTCTTAGCTACCAGATCACAAAGCTGAGCTCGAGAGAAGCCAAAGCTTTGTTGGGTTGCTTCTGCTGGCAGCTTATGGAAGGACATGCTACTGTTTGGTCCAAAGAGTCGCTATGATAGAGCCCACCAATAAACCACAAAAAAGGCAAAAGTTGTCGGAAGGAGCCCTGCACCCGACCTAATAATTGAATTCAGAGAGTATCGTTCTGCCGGGCTGAAGCTGCTTCCATTCCCTTCTCACCCGCCAAGATGCGCAGCTCTTTCGTCTCTGTTGATGGATTGGAGTCTAAGCAATGGACTAGCACTCGGTAGATCTGGCCCAGTCTGTCATTGATCGTTCTCATGCCAGAAAGCTCTTCACTTCAGTTGTTACTGGATCAGAACTCCACCGGGAACCTTTCGGCAATAAGCTCATTTGGAATTTTCCAAATGGTCCTTGTGAACCACAGAGGAAAGGAAGGTTTCAGTCTTAATGGTTTCAATAATTCCAAACTTCAATTATTCCGAGACCATCATCTGAAGCAGCAGTTCTTCAAGTCAAAGGGACACATCAATAAGAAGTATCAGATCTCCTCCAGTATCGGCCACGAGTGACGGTGTTTGGTTGGAGGGGACAGGAGCAATCACATCTTGCTGCCTACGGGTTCTGGACTTATCAACATTATTTTGTCTGCAGACCGAGCAGCAATCTTCTGTGTTGCCAAGAAGAGACGTCCTAGAGGCTGCTGGACCTTGAGTCAAGATTGGAGGGAACATCTCAGGACGCTAGCCAGCGATCAACTGCAGTTTGAGACCAAGGAAGCAGCGAGTGGGAAAGCCGGGCGAGGCATCGACGGCTGAAGACCTTGCTTGTCTCCTCTGAGAGATCTAAGGAAATGGGCAAAAGAAAGATGAAGAAGGGCAAGGGAGGCATGCGGGCCCAGAAGAGGAATAAGGTGAAGAGAGATGATCGAGATGACAGAGATGTGTGGGGACCAGGCATTATACCCCATAATGAGAAATTCAACCGCTTTTATAAAGCACAGGAGCTAGTCGGCGAGGAAGAATGGGATGAGATGTTGCAATGTCTCAACAGGCAACTGCCGACCACCTTCAGGATTAATAGGGCCAGTATGTTCGCTTCAAGGTAGAAGAAGTATCTTATTACCCTTAGCTCTCTTCGTCGTTATCGATGCTGTCAGGGTCTTTTGTCCGCTATAAAGCCGTTCCTCATGCATCTTCCCCAGCTTTGGAGCCAGTGTCGTCTCTGTTCGTTAGACTTGACTCCTTGGGATGACAACGCTGACTGGCTCTTCCCTTCTTCTTTTCCCTCCCCTCTCGTTCTGTCTCAATAACAGCATCCAGCAAAAGCTCAAAGATGAGTTCAAGGAGAAGTTCAGAAATTTTACTCCAGAAGGCGATGAAGACAGTACCTTCGTTGAAGAGCTATTCAGGTTTGTTATTACGGTGCCTTAGCCACCATCCTTCCTCCCTCTGTCTCCCCCGTGTACTTCTCTAGCCTTTCGGGTGCCACAGCGTCCGGCCTTCGGTCGCGCTATCCTTTAGATCTGGAGTTCTCTCTTCAGGATCTATGACGACTACTTGCTTACCTCTTCCGGGTATTACCTTTCGCACTGGGGCATCACATTACAACGCAGCTGCGGGCACCTGTACTCTATTAAGACTATGGACTTCAGACTACACTATCATCTGCATTTAGCAACTCTCAGATTGTTTGACTTCCGTCATACTTACTTCTACTTCTCTTATGTCAACCTTTGCCTTTTACAGCTATATCCCTTGGTATCCAAACAATGACGGCTTTAAGTTGAACATCAGCAAGAAACAGTTGAGGAAGACAGCCTTTGTCAAGGAGTTCCACTCCTGGCTCATCACCCAGACGGATTCTGGCACCATCACAAGGCAGGAGGAAGTCAGCATGATTCCCCCTTTCCTTTTAGAGGTCAAACCGCACCACAGGGTAAGCACTGGACTAGTTATGGCGAGAGGACATAAAGCAAGAAAGAATGAGTTGCAGGGATTAGAGTCTATCGTCGTGAGATTGGCGTTCTTTACTGTCTTGCTTGTTTTAGGTCTTTAGCACACGCTCTTGGCGTCGCCATCACTCTGGCAAATCTTCTTTGTATACTATAGACTCCTTTCCCACCCTTCCCTTTCTTCTTATCCCCTGTTTGCGGCCCTAACATAACGTCCCTTTCAGGTGCTGGATATGTGCGCCGCGCCAGGATCCAAGACTTCTCAGTTGATTGAGATGCTGCACGCTGAAGAAGTAAAGTCTGGGAAACCACCATCGGGTGTGGTTGTGGCAAATGATGCCGACACAAAGAGAGCTTACATGCTTGTACACCAGGTAGACCGGCCTGTCCTTATCCATTCTTACCACTCCCGTAAATGTTCCGCTTAGTATTTGTAAGTCCCCAACCATGTACTCTTGTCTCGTTTCTAGGACTCGAGAAAGTCCTTTGTTTGCAGTCTTATGTCATAGAGCTGAAGGCCGTGCAAGTGGACTTTGTGCTCGCACCGTTACTACCGATGTGACTGATGAACTCTTACGTGTCTCTTTGCCCTTCTCTGACTCTCTCGGTTCACACTTACTTCTTGAACGTGCTCTGTAGTTGAAGCGCTTGAATAGTCCCTACCTCTTCGTGTCCTGCCATGAGGGTCAGCGCTTTCCCAACATCTACCGGCGCCAACAGCACAGGCAAAGGAGAGAAGAGCTTGATAAAGACAAAGACCTAACAAGGGACGAAATAGAAGGAGCTCAGCAGAAAGGAGAGGGAATGTTCGACCGAATTCTTGCCGATGTTCCTTGCTCTGGGGATGGAACTCTAAGAAAGTGCCCTGACATTTGGAGGAAATGGGACCTCGCGTCATCTCTCAATCTCCATCCGATGCAGATTCAGATTGCAATGAGGGCCGTCTCCCTCTTAGAAGTTGGTGGGCTGATGGTATACTCTACGTGCACCTTCAGCCCTCTAGAGAATGAAGCAGTGGTGGCAGAAGTGCTCAGAAGAACAGAGGGTAAAATGGAGCTCGTAGATATATCTAGCAAGTTGCCCGGTAAGGAGTGCTACTAAGTGACCTCTGAATTGCGCAACGGAAGCGAAGTAGGAGAGGTTCAAACGCATTCACAGAGGCTTGTCATGCTTGGGATTTTAACCCATTTCAAGCGCCATTGTCCCTCTATTACCCGCCTACGTTCCTCCCTGGTGCTTAATCCTTATGCCATAGTCCATTTGATGAGGTTTTCACTCCTTTGTTCTTCTGATTCTCTCGAATGACCTTCCGGGTACAGAGATCTCTCCCCTCATTTCGCGGTCGCACTCTTTTTTGCTCTATAGGCCTCAAGAGACGGCCTGGAAAGTCATCATGGAAGGTGATGGACAGGGAGTTGAATGAGTATCGGTCGTTCAAGGACGTGCCAGAGGAGTTGCGGAGGCGAGTAAGGGCGACCATGTTTCCCCCTTCAGAAGAAGAGAGAAAGAGAATGAACCTCTCTCGGTGCTGGCGCCTCATCCCGCATGACCAAGACACGGGGGGATTTTTCATCTGTCTGTTACGGAAGGTCGCACCTATTTTTTCCAGGAAAACGGAGGAGAAAGACGGAGAAGACGTAATTGAGAAGGCGGACGACGAAGACATCCTGAGCTCCAAAGCCACAGTTGAAAAGGAGGTGCAGGATCAGGATCCTGACAAGGACGTTGATGCAGCAGCAGGTAGGAATTTGGGAGGTGTCTTCAGCGAGAAGATGGTTGAAGGGCGGAACAGTAACTGAAGGAAAAAGTAAATTCTGCTAACAAGCATGTTATGCTGAGAGGGAGCTGGTTAGGAGAGATATGCGGCGCTTTGTGAAGGGCTTTTGGCTTATCTCTGAGATTCCTTTTGACAAACATCTTTCCTTTTTTCCCTTCCCCCGGTGGGTGGCGCTCTGCGTTGTTATGGTATCCTCTTTCGCTTCATATCCTACTGTGCCCGTCATCAGAGCCTGAAGCGCCCGCGAATAGCAAAGGAAATGGTCAGGGGAAGAAGAAAGAGAAACGGATGAATCCTGCTTATCAGATAGATGAGTATCTCCCGCTACCGTTGGAGAACTGGAAGCCCATACAGCAATACTACGGTTTCCCTTCGTCGTTCCCCCCATCTCTCCTCTTCTCCCGTTCCGACAACTATCGCACTATATCTTATGTCTCAGACAGAGTGAAGGAGTATATCTTGGACGCCGACACGAATAAGAGACTGAAAGTAGTCCATACTGGAGTGAAGATTTTAGAGAGAAACGTGAGGCAGGAGAAGCAAACGAGATTGGAGGGGGACGACGATGGCGAGGTCGGAGAAGGCTGCACCTACCGTCTGTCACAAGAGGGTTTGCACCTTACGCTTCCTCACGTGACGAAGAGAATTGTCCATATCAGCAGAGATGAATATCAAATGCTCTTGGACAATCAAGGCAAACATCTCTCCTTTGAGGTCTTTTCGCCCGAAGTCCAGATGGTAAGATGTTACCCTTTTGTCCAAAACTGTTCTCCCCTAGCTTTGGGGCTCTAGGTCCATCTTTATCTTCTGACTCCTATGGCTATTGTGTGGCTTATCATGGCTTGCAGGATGTTATATATGCCATAACCTGCAACGTCTGTCCTGATGTGATCTCTCTCCTCACGTTAAAACTACTGAAAGCCGCTCCCTTCGGTTACGTGCTCTGGTTGCGTTCCCTTTCTAAACTAGCATATGCGCATCGTCCCCGGCTTACCGCTTGTCATTGATCTTATACGCCTCTTTAATCACTCGCTTGCAGGCGCTGGAGCCACTTAGTGTCGGTTGCGTAGTCCTGATCATGAGGCACGAAGAAATATTGGCGTCCTCTTCTCTTCAACCATCTTCCAGCGCTCTCTTTCCTCTGTACACGACTACTATAGAGTCGACGGCCCTAGGCCTAGTGGCTTGGAGAGGGAGAAAGAATTTGAACCTCCTTGTTACCAAGCAGGATGTAAGCTACATTCTCTCACAGTTCAGAGCTATGGGACTCTATAGGGAAGAGGAAGGGAAGCAAGTGGAAGCAGAAGAGGGCCAAACTGCGCAAGAAGAGACAGACGAAGTGGAATCGCCAGCAAACGGGGAGGATGTGGACGTGGAACCAGCAGATGCCCTCGAGGAGGAGTAGGCTTTCTTCTGTCTCTCCTATGTCTTTAGCCTAGAGAATCCATGTCCAGGCCCCGAGGAGGATGTAGACGTGGCACCAGCAGATGCCCTCGGGGAGGAGTAGGCCTTCTTCTGTCTCTCCTATGTCTTTAGCCTAGAGATCCATGTCCAGCCCTCGAAGGCAGCCCTCAAAGGCAGATAAACCATGCCTCCGAGGCTCAAGTTCTAGCATATTTTACTCTCTGGACTCCAGGATGCCTAAGCGCACGATGGCTTTCTGGCTGCGTCTCCGGCCCTGTCAGGTCTCATAATTTATCCTTATGGTCGCCTGACCGGAGCTATTCTTCATTACCTTAAATTCAAGGGCCACCACTAAAAACAGACGACAGAGGCCATGGGGCCGGATGAATTATTGACTCCAACAAGTGACTTGCAATTTGAGTTCCTAGCTACTTCTACTCCTACGGATGCCTTATACTTCATACTCCCTTAACCTATTGTCAGTCAGTCTAACACCTTTAGGTTCTTCCAGTATCTCTCTTCTCTCTCTCTCCCCTACTATTCCAATTACTCTTATCTCTATCTGCATCAGAACCTCTCAACTACGCTGCTCTACTACTTTTTGCCCTATCCACTACAGTATTTCTGCGCTAACCTACCGCGATAAATAAAGAATAACTTAGAAAAAAAGAGCTGCCGTCTGCTCCACTGCCTCTCACGTCAAAATCGCATTCTCCGACACATCGGATGGCCCAGACCCTCCTTCTGCCCGTACACTTTTGCATTGCAAACACACTCTCTGCACTTTCGTACTTGTAGGAAAGGCGAGCAGAGGTTGCCCCTTCTCTCTCTCACAGGCAGCCAAGACAGCGATATCTGGTGCCGCCTCACGCAGACTCAGAGGACTTTGTTCTTGAACAAACGCTCTTGTCTTCCTTTCCTTCGGGCACTCTTTTGTCACTAGAAGGGAGAAGCAGTCAGAACAGCAAATTCTCCCACAGATCCTGCAGTGATGTCTTCTCTTAAGCACGTTGAACTCTTTCTCGCAGATCATGCATGAAGAGCAGTCGCTGTCAAGGACCCACACGGGGCGGGTGGAACGAGGCGACAGCAATGGAAGGAGACGGGAAATAACACTCTCCTTAACGTATTTTGAGAAGATTCTCCCGCGTTTGTCCGGAATATTCAGACTGGCCCCACTCTGCACTAGTGAAGCGGCAACGCGGACAGGAAGACCTCGGTCTGCCACAATGTGAAGAGGAGTAAGCCCAGCTCCTGTTTGGATGTTCGGGCTTGCACCGGCAGAGAGAAGATGTTGGAGCATTTGGAAAAGGGAAGAAGACGATTCAACTGCGCCCATAGCCTCCACTTCAGGCAAATCTCTTAGTCCCTCAGGCGATGTAGTGAGAGAGGGCGGTGAAGAGAAAAATCTCTCTTCGGCCCTAAGAAGCACATGAAGAGGGGCCATTCCCTTCTTGTTCGTCGAGTCTAAGTTTGGCTCGGCCCCCAGTACTAGACGGAGAATCTTCTCTCCAGTCTTGGTGAGGTTCTGGACTGCGTAATGCAGAGCAGTATTTCCTCGCCCATCCGCAATTTCGACCAGCCTTCTTTGAGTTGACAAAGCGGAATTGTGAGATGCGGAAGAGGCACGTGAAGAAGATGAAGATGCTGGAGTTGGCCTTAGTAGAACGCTCACAATGCTGCGATGGCCGTTCATAATGGCCAAGTGAAGGGCCGTCCTCTGTTCCAAGCTTTCTTGAAGGAAGAGATCGGCGCCGTAATTCAGGAGGGAGAGAAGAACCTCATGCTCTCCTCTCTCTGCAGCAAAATGCAAGGCAGTCCTCCCTGTACAATCTTTCGCGTCAGGGTTGCAACCATTGCCCAGAAGCAACTCGACCACTTTCTTGTCCGTAGCGTAGTGCAAAGCAGTGCGACCTACAGAAACATAAACGAGCTTAGCACCGGAAACAATATACCTTTTATTCTGACGAGGGAGATGGCAGAGACGCCGTCAAGGAGATTGTTAGAGCCGGAGGGAGATGTAGCATTTTCTTTGCTTACCTAAGTCGTCTCTGCTGTTACTTCCTATGCCTCTGAGAAGGATGAGCCTGACAGTTTCCAGATCGCCAACCTGTGCAGCCAGATGAAGAGGATACAGCCCCTCTCGACTTTTTGTAAGCATCATAGAGGTACCCATTGGAGACTCCATGAGTTTGGCAGCAGTCATTGCGTGACCGCGCAGAATTGCGGCCACCAGCTCCTCTTCAGTCTTCTCCCCCTCTCCAGGTTGTCGGACTGTGTGCTTGGAGCGCTTCTGGTGCTCGAGACTCTTTCCGGGGTGTTCCTTCTGGCCCTCTTTCCCTAGTGCTTTTTGCCATGCTACCTCCACGTCCTGACCAGACGGCGGGGCGGCAGAAGCTGAAGAGAGAGAGGTAGGGGAGGGAGGGCAAGAAGAAGAGACCGTAGAGAGAACTAAGCTCTCTCCTACAGTCCTCTCGCTGTAGTCTCTCTCTTCATAGCTATCCACCACGGAATCCTCGCTCAAGGCTAGCGAGAACGTCCGCGTCCTCCTTACACTTTCCAGCTCCATGGGCAATACCCTTACTCCTAGAAGCGGGCTTGCCATATCAACCTTCTCTTCGTGGTTTTCCTCCGCAATCGCCATCTCGTCGTCAAAGGTCTCCGCCCGCTTCCCCTGTCGTAGTAGTAACACTGGAGAGCCTACCTCCTCTATTGGAAGGCCCACATGTCCAGCCATCTCCTCTTCCGAATCCACTGGAAGAGAAGATGGAGAAGAAAGAGAATTCTTCTCTCCTGATAGTCTGACCCTATATGCCCTCGTTGACCTTTTCCTCCTCTTGTCCCTACTGAGGGTTGAAGCGGGAACCTTTTTAAGATAGGATGTGTATTCGGATAGGAGCAAAATCTCCTTTCTGATGTCGGTAGTGATAGCTCTGTGCCTCTCTTGCAACTCCTCAATGTCAAGCCGTAGCTCCTGCACACAGTTCCGATGGCTTTCTGTGCTGCACAAACTGCCAAGACTGCTACAAGGGCGTAGGGAATACTGGGACGCCGACTGCAGGAGCCAGATGATGTCTTAACAAAATGCTTGTGGAGATAGAGCACGAGACACCAGAAACCAGAACTGAAATGAAGGAGGGTTTTAAGACCGTAGGACCAGCGGAGAAGAAGAGGAGTCCAGTTGAAGAGGGTCGAAAGACGGGAGAGAAGCAGAGGTACCAGAACTCTTACGCAGGCCCTGCATACCTTCGGCAAATGCGCCATGTCGATCTCTTCCGCGTGTAAATTAAACTCATCCTCCTCCTCTCTCTCTTCATGGTGTTGTTTCGCCTGGGTAGAGAGGGCCCCTAACGCTCTCGACTTTCTGTAAGCCCGCTGAATCTTTCTCGCCGAACTCCTCTTTTTCACGAACGATATCCGCGCAAGAAAGGATCGGAAGACTCTGACCAAGACGACAACTGCCTCCTTCCTCCTACGCTGTTCGATCTTATCCTTCCTCGTCCTGCCAAGCATGCGACGGAAAAGGAGGAAGGACCGACAGGCGGCTTGGAAGAAGATGATATTTTGAAGCGTTTTTTCTCTTATAGCTCTGGCTCTGTGCCCTCTCCATACTCTTTGGATATCGCTGGCACACTTAGCGAGCTGTGAATATCGATGAGCGAAGAAGAGAGAAAAGATCTTAGGACGGCTATTCCACCTATGACGATAGCGCTTCAAGAGGATGCGCTAATCTTTTCTTGCCTTACCTTCTGATTCCTTCCTCCCTCCAGCATCTCGTGGACTCCTTTTTTGAAGAACACCTTACTGCTGCCGACCTGGAGGCCAGCCGCAGTTAACAGGCCGCGGGAGTTTGAGGCTTCATCCTATTGAAAAAGGTCATAAGTTAGGAGCACCCCTCGGTCACGAATTCAAAAAGAGGGTGTCATATAAAGGTAGAAGAGAGTGTGGCATAAAATGAGTCTTGATAAGTTCCAAGAGCAAAGAGAGGCACATCTTGATGATGGTGGATGACATCCCAAACGAGAGATAGAGAAAGAGGGCAGAGGCCAGGATCAGCGGTGACGGATATACGGAAGAGAGAGAGAAGAGGACGTTGCAGATTCAAGTGAAAGGATCAGCAATGAAGGATAACGAACAAGCAAGAGTGAGTGAGGGACAAGGGATAGACGGAGGAAAAGAAAGAACCATGGGCAGATGTCGAAGCGACAACTAGAGGGAAAAGTTACATCAAGCAAGTCATAAAAAAGATCAATGAACCATCCTACCAGCGCAATCGACCCATCTTGCTCCCTATCACCAAAGACAGCGTCCGAGACGTATGTTGCCACTCTCACCGCCATATTAAACCGCAACAGCTGGTTGTTCGGCAAAGAAGGAATGGCAACCTTCGCGCTTAACACGTCGAGTTTCTTCTCTCTTGCCGTCTTCTTCCGCACTTGAGGGAGGAATAGCTGGTACCTGGCAAGACAGATTGAAGTTAAGCGCCAATACGCCGAAAGAACATTCAAGAGTAAAGTGGGCATGAAAAGTACGATGGTTAGAGAGACACAGAAAATGCAGGCTAAGGAAGACACTGGAAGGGGAAGAGTACACGAACCTCTTAATAAAGCTCTCATGGGACATCCTGACAGGGTAGCCGCCTCTGGTCACCTTCACCACCTCTAGAACACCTCCATACCGTAGCTGATCAACCACCCGCTCCCGATCAAAGCGCACTTTATAGTCAGCCCCTCCTTTCCTCCTAGTTTGGCCATAGCTATGATGGCTGCTTTGTGCAGTAACCTCATCGTTCGGCTTAAGACAGCGGACATAGTGCGGTTTAGCTGAGCTGATTGTATCCATTAGGTCCTGAAGCTGCTGTTTGAATTGGGATCCTACGCTTGCTGTACGCAACGCTGTGCGGAGCCTCTGAGGGGTCCGGCTAGGACTAGAGGAACGGAGAGAGAAGGAGAAACTTATCCATTAGCAGATGCGAGGCGGCCATCAAGTACCGAGTATTACGTTCTTACGTGTTCTGTTTTGGCAAGCTAACTCTGCCTCTACTTCCTGGCCCCAAAGGAAGGTGGCATGAGGCAAGAAGCTTCTCACACTCTGGGCTCAGATTGTCCTTGTTCTTCTCACAGAAACCCTGGGAGGAGTATCTGACCGCACCAGCATAGTGATGAACAACAAAGTGGTGGGAGGCCTTTTCCCTACTGGAGGCGGTGAGACAGGAAGCGAAGTGGCTCACGCCTTTCTCGTATAGTTTGCGCACAAAATTGACATCGTTGCCCTAAGAAAGATGTAGGCAACGGCATTAGAGCCAAGCGGTAACAATATCAGGGTATGTAACGTATCTTGTCACTTCTATGGCTCTTAGTGTTATAACAAAAGTGCCTTCCAATTAAACCTTCTACGCATATTACCTTAGGTACAAGACATTGCTCATCAAGCAATGCCAGAAGACCATGGTGGCGATCCTCCAGAAGCTGCAAGCATTCCGCATTGTTTGAGAAAGAAACAACCTCCCACTCTATTCCCTCCGCCTGATACTCCAGCTGCTCTCTGGCCAGTACCACCTGTAGGGACAAAGGAAGGAACAAATAAGGGTCAGGTCTGACCGAACGCCTCTCCTTCCGTCTAAGTGATCTTATTCGCTTGCACTCTTGCCTTCCCTCTTTTAACTGCCCTCTCCGTCTGCAGCCCCACCTCGCTTCCCAGATCTCAGTCAATGTATATCGCCCTAGGAGCCGTCAGTAATTTTCTCCAACTCTCACCTCATTGAACTGATATTGCAGCTTCTCATTAGCGTAGTTGATGCACAGCTGTTCAAAACTGTTTTGCAAGAAGACTTCAAATCCGAAGATGTCCAGGATTCCAATGAAGCTATCGTACTCGGAAGTCTGACAATGGATGGAGTCATTTATCCTAGCCACTAGTCCAGAGAATATCCTCCCGTAAAGAGCCTTTGCGAAGGAGTCTCGAGTGTATGAAGCTTGTTCTGGATCGAGCTTCATATAGCACTTGTCCGAACCTTGAGACGTCATAAGGAGACATGGAACATAGGTAGACGAAGTGAGAAATGCGGGGAATGGGCGGTGAAAGTAGCAAAAGAGGAAATTACTAGCTGAAAGCAAGGCCCAAACATCTAGCTGGCTAAGTCGGTAGGCTCTTAAAAAGTACGTGCCTACAGGCTATCTATCGTTTCTCGAGGACTAGCGGCTAGGTCTTAATGCCCCTTGTCGGGGATCCTTCTTGAAAGATCTTACCTGCAGTTATCATCCTGGAGCAGAGCGAGGTCTCCAAGAACTCGAAGGTAACTCCGAGCAACAAGGAAGCCTTCCTAGCAGACTCCCGAGACGGAATGCTGAAGGAACATCCGCGCTCCTGGAAGTGCGCTGAGGTTAGCCTCCCTCTCGACTTATATCAAGCGAGTCCCTTGTACAGCTGATTTCTGGCCCCAGCCCTCTGCCCCCACGGCTCTTATTCCTTTGTAAGTGACTTACATTATTTGCATCGGCAAGAGGTTCAAAGTCCACATTTCCCAGATTTAGGATGGCCACCAGACAACGAAAAAGCTCCATTTGTTCTGTCTCTGGGATGTTGAGCACCTCCATTGCCTGTCGGCAGTTGACAAAAGCCGCCGCGTCTTCTCGACTATCACCTCCCACCCCTCCTTGGCTGAGGTAATGATAATCTGCCGCTGTTACGTCTTTCTCGAGACCCCATTGCTCTCTTTCCTTCTCAGTGACGCCAGAAAGCAGCTGGTAGAAGATGTGGAAGTTCCTCTCCCCTTCTCCCTGCCTCACAACCCTTACATTCTCCAACAAGTATGTCGTTATCGACGCCCCCACCAGCATGCCCTTACAAGTTTCCGCTGGAGCATCGGAACAATGAGAAGCTCCAAACTGCATACGAATGAACTTCCCAAAGCGACTGCTATTGTTGTTTCTCGTTGTCCTGGCGTTTCCAAATGCCTCGAGGATGGGATTAGACTGAAGGATTTTCTCATCAATTGTGCGCTGTCGGTCTGACAATTTGCCTCCTTGTATTCTTTGCGCTGCCCTTTCACAGGCCTTTGCCAGGTATCTCATGATAAACTTAGTTGTCTGAGGTGATATGAGAGGTAGGGCGAGACACAGCAGCGTTCGAAGGTTTTAGCGGCAAGTTACCATTGTCCATAGAAAGGCGCAGAGGTAAGTAGCTGAAGGAAACTGAACTTTCTTTTAGGGATAGGAAGAGGTACGTTGAGGTACAGAAGCAGAAATATGTGGACTATATCGACGCCGAGAAAGATACAGAGGACCAGAAAGACAGGCACAGCGGCACGGACCTCCGTCTTTCCAGCTCCACTCTCCCCGCTGACGAGGAGGATTTGGTTCGCAGGTCCCTCACTCTCTGTCTCTCGCAGGATCGACCGGTAAGCTGCATTCGCCACAGAGAAGATATGAGGGGACAGCGTGGAATCATTATCCTTTCCCGTCTCGGTGGCTTCTCCTGCTTCCAGGTATTTCTGCACTTGCTCTGCAGTATAAAGGCCTAGTTCCTTGAACGGATTGACAGCAAGGAGGATTGGGCCTACATGGGGGACCAAAGAGGTCAAAAAGTGACCACATGGGGTTCAAGTCTCCGGAGCAAAGCTAGGTCGAGACATAACGCGACGTGGAAGCCATCTAAGAAGAGTGCGAAAAGAGTGAGACGGACTTACCAGTAAAGGTATAGATGAGATCTCTTTGGAACCGCTGATGGAGAGCCTCAAGGATTGCAGCCTCATGAAGGTGAGTCAGCCCTGTCAGGTCCTCCACCCGCGCCATGGACTCTCCGTAGCGCTCGTTCTCTTTATCTTGGTCGGCCAGCAACACGGAGTCCATCGCAGGCTCCTCCTTCTGTAACAGTAGTGGAGATGTCAGCGCTGTCTGGATACTGGAAGGGAATCCTCACCAAACGGACGAAACCCAAAAGAAACGATGGAAGCACGGCACGGGAAGAGACAAAGGAAGAAAGAAAGAAAGAGAGGCAGAAAAGGATGAACAGAGATGGGGCCGATGCCTGGGATTCTTCTTCTTTCATGCTCCTAACCTCTGCATAGAAGTTGCAGGGTTTGAGAGTCCCCGTCTCTAGTTGTCCCTGAGGAACTGAGCATGTCGCCACGGACTTGTCCAACTGGATCTTTATCCAGTCCAGTTTCCTCTCCTCATCGTGCCTCACAGCCGCAACCACCCCGCGCTCCCAGACTCTGTCTGCGGAACTGTACCAGACGGTCCGTCCGGCCTGCATTGCCTCAATAGTAAGCCCTTGGGCTTATTGTGGTCCGTCAGAAAAGGAATATAGCTGCATAGCTGAGGATAAAAAGCCTCGTCTGGCTATCGGATCAAACTCTTAATCTCACAGAGCGGCAAGGCCCTGCACTAGACTAGAAAGAAACTCACAATGACCAAGCATCGGTAGACTCAACAAGCTCCAGCTAGCAGGCTAGGGCCTTGTTTGCACTTATGGCGCTAGA
>FLMG01002763.1:51114-74231 GCA_900088475.1 Hyphochytrium catenoides | reverse complement strand
AGAAGAATATGGAGTAGGATTTACTGGGCTCGTCGGAGTCCAAGAAAGGTGTGTATCCGTTTCACACTTGAAGAATGGGGTGAAGAATGTCTTGCAGTCCTGAAGTAGAGGTGTATGTCGCAGCCACAAGCTGTGACAGGCGGCAGAGCTGGAAACAGGAAATAACGGTCAAGAGATACACGCAATTTGCTCTATCCTTCCTCTCTCTCTCACTTTACAAGACATTATCTGTCTTGCTGATGCGCTTGCTGCTACCTGCTGGTGCTAACCTTGGTCACAGATAGATAATGAGATAATAGTCTTTGAATATTTGGATACCGAGGGGTACACTGTTCTGACGGTAGGCAGAGTAGGAAGGTGTTAGCCTTCTGATGCAATATAAGGGTAAATGAGTCTATCATAAGAGCCGCCTGAGCCAAAGTTCTGTCTCTATTTTGGCAAGATCGTACCACATGACCTGTGCTGCCAAAGCTGCACTATTATGTAGTCGAACGACCGGGATGAGACAAAGAGACGGAAGAGGTATCACTCTCTCCTCCTCTTTCTCTCTCCTAAAAACTGGAGTCTCCTTGACTGCCCTTTCGAAAGCTGTGAGAACACAACAGATTAATCAACTCTTGCGAATGAGGTCAAGGAGAACAACCATTGATGGAGGATCACTGGGAACCCAGCTTGGGCTAGTCTCAAGCACCACGAGAAGAATACGAATGTGATGAGAGAAATAGTCTAAGGAAGATCTTCCAGTTGCTGATGTACCTTCTTGCATGCGCGCAGCTATGTCTTCATGGTCCCAAACAGTAGAAGGAAAGAAGAGACGGATAAGCTGGCACTTGAGAACAGAAGAACTCGACAGTGCAAGTGCCTTCTGTGTCATAGATAACAAAAGACCCATGGCGTCCTTCAAGGTTTTCTCAATGGCCGATTCAGGAATAGCTTCAGTGCTGTTCTCGCCTGGAATTTTACACGATCACGACGACAGATCAACAACCAGTAATAAGCTGAACAATCTCAAATGCCCAAGGTTACTTCGTGATGGGCTCAGGAGCTGGACCAGGCAGGACAAGAGAAGAATCTAGCACATCAACGGTGACCCAAGTCAAGAAGGAATGGCTCATCCTGAAGATGGCGGAGGCCAACTTCAAAGTGCTAATATTGTAAGGAGAATACTACAAAGTGAAGGAAACCGAGTTACAAAGAGCAAGCAGAATGGCATATACCTATAACGATCGAGGAGAAACTGAACATTCGGGGGCAGTAGCTGCTGTAGCACACAGCTGTGTAATTATCACTTTGTTCTGTCCAATGTGGAACAAGTGTCAGACAGTGAGCCGAAGCACGGTCGAACAGTTTAAGAGGTTGGGTCCAACAGTTTAAGAGGTTGAAGCAGCAAACCAAGAAAGGAAGTAGGACGCATTCTACAGTGACTGGAAGTAGACCAAAGTTAGCAACGAACACAGTGGAAGGTGGCCCTACCTCTAAGCAGGGTACGTTTGACGCTAAAGTTGCGCACAAAGATATTGGTAAGAGAGATGACTTCCAGTTCTATGGCTGCACCACGGGGAAGGGAAGAGACCTCAAGGCAGAGTAGTGGAACCTGAACCTGAGACCATAACAGACATAGAAGAGCAATGGCTAAGAAACACTACTATAGAGCTGCTAGTATACCAAAGAGAGGAACAGCAAACTAAGATTGGAAAGGCAGTTTGAAAAGAGGACCCCTACATGCTCCATTAGACTCTCATAGGCCTTAGTACTTATTTCTCTCGATGTGGCTTCTCCCCGTTCCTCGTGTTCCTCTTCCCCACTGCTCTCCTCGGCTGACGCATCATCTTCGGAAGGAGGAAGAGTAAAGTCTTCTTCGGGTTCCCGAGTCCCATTCTCAAGCAGGGGAGGAAGGACCGATTGCTTTAATTCCTTGTTTGACGAGCTTAGAAAGAGAATGCCCGCCACGCAGTTAGCCAGTCGGGAGTCCAGTGCGTGAAGGACGTTCTGCTGGTTCTGAAAGCACTGAAGAGACGAGGCGCACGTTGACTTAACCATTCGGAGACACCAGGGGAAAACTTGGAAAGATCGTTCAAGACCTTGCCGCGGCGAGCCGGGGACATGCAATTCAAAATGCAACAAAAAGGCAAACGAAGGGAAATATACTGTCTAGACGGAAGCTTAGCCTCCAGGAAGAGATCAGGTGATCGTTAGAAGCCGGTAACTAACACAGATCTGGAAAAGGACACTTAGGGCCGCTTCGTTTAGAAGAGCGGAAGAGGCCGGGAGGAATGAGAAAGAGCCAAAGAGAAATGAGAGACATCATGAGGACAACGATACCCAAGTGCGAAGGAGGGTGACTAACGGTATCTAACTCTGTATCCATGCCACCTCGGGCAAGTTCCATAGTCTCCGGAACTAAGCCAATTTGGCCAGCCGTCCATACGAGCGTTTTTCGCAACTATGCAGTTGGCGCAGTGTTAGGAGAGCGCGAGCCGAGTAGATTCAAAAATTCAGATAGAGAGGTGCTCAAACGAAAGTTAATTCTGGGTTGGCGCCCACACGGCAAAGAAGAGACAACTGGAAGAGTTGAGCCGTAGATGTCTCACCTTGTTTGCTTGACTATAAGGACCTATGCAGGTAGGAGCCCAACCCGATATGCTCTGCACATGGAGAACCTCTCGATCGGTTGGATCACTGAACTTTGAATGGTGCGTGTCCTAAAATGGAAGGCAGCCGAAGATCCAAATGCTCAGATAAGGGAATTTGAGAAGAAGAGTGAAAACGGGCATGAACACATAAGGGGCCCAGGAAATGTGAGGCCGAGGTGGTCACAACTGAGTCGAAGCAGGGTTGTACGGAGATTCATGTTAGACGCTGAAGGGCCTTACACTAGTTATAGGAGGGCAACCATCTTACAGAGGGAAGTATGCTTAAGAGAACAAAGGCGAAAAGAGTAAGATTTGCGAAAGGAGCTGAAACATAGACATATAGGAGAACGAGAGTTATAGGGCAGAAGAACCCAAACCTTTTGCGCCAGGCACGAGATAAGTACTCCTCTATCCTTGAGCGGTAGTTCAACACATACTCTACACCAGGATTAGGAACATTAACCCCCAATCCATACAAAGTTGGACAAGGCCAAAGCGAAGCATAGCTGTCTCTTAATGCACAACATGAAGATGCTAAGAAGGACGCGAGATAATGGGATGATATGACCAAGAGATATGGAGCACATGTTCTGCTGAAACGGTATACTGAGAGCCATAATAGTTGCTAGGCTCTTCTCGTACCTGGAGGGTGGATTGGTGCCGAAGTACCGGCAGTAAACCTCATTGATAAGTTTGAACTGGCCCATGTCGCTGACATATAAATAAACAAAGAAAACATCCTCTAGGCCCACCCCTGTTAGCTCTAACAGCCTCTTTAACTCTGTCATAGCGCTCTCCATCTCCTCTGTGAGCTCTTTTTCTCCCTGTCTGCCTTCTCCTGCTCTCGATGTCCTAGTCTCAGCGGTGGCCGCTATATTCCCTATAACAACCTGGCCATCGGAGCAAGAAATACTTGGTCGTAGGTTTTCAACAGCCACTCTTCTCATTTGGGCATGGGAAGGTGAGAGCTCTATTCCAGTGTCACCTCTGGCCGAAGAGGGCGAGGAAGGAACCAGAGAGAGGGAGAGGGCACAAGGCCAAGGCTGAGGCTCCTTTGCTTCTGTGTGCAATCTCTTGATTCGTAGAATGCCGACCGGCGAAAACATGTCGTCCGAATGTATCAGAACCTCTGACTCATCTCTGGAGCGGGGAGAGCGGACATATTAAGATGGTTAGGGGCATCATGTAACGATCCCTTTATAGAGGAAAAGGCGCAGATGGCCATAGAACAGATGACACGGTAGGCTCTTGTGAACCAGACAAGGTGGATTCCGGCGAACTAGACGCAGGTTAGCGACCCTCATCTGAGGTGTGAATAGTATAAAGTTTAGCGCTGGAGGTTGACAGAGCGAAGTGGGTAGACATATTGAAATGACCAGAAGAAGTGGGGCTGCTTAGGAAGTAAATGCAAGTGGAGCTTGTCCAATGTATCAGGAAAGCTCACATGACTATCTTGCGTTTGAACAGAGGGCAGTCTAGTGTAAGGGTCTCGTACTCTCCTCCCTCGCCACATACATGGAACTGATAGTTCTCATCCTACTCATCAGTCTTAGAAGGGAAAAACAGTGTAGTCGAAGCGCTAAACGGGAGGACATGATGTGAAGGAAGGTAAACATAAGAGAAATTGGAGGAAGGAAGCACACGAAGAGGCATGATCTCAAGACAGAGGTTCATACGCAGAAGGAAAGCGGTAAACATAAAAGGCAAGGGACTTCTCAGCGGGTGTGAAGAAAGAGACCGAGGATGAGAGAGAGGAGAACGAGCAATGTAAATTGGAATACCAACTGCTTGAAGTAGGAAAACAGCTCAGCTACTGACAGCCCTAAGTGCTTCTTGGGAACGAGACCTATAGGAGGCCTTTGTCAGCTAAATGAGCGTGAAAGAGAAGAAAAGAACGACGATCAAGGACCATGCGTAGTGATAAGGAGAAGTCGATAGAGCCAGGAGCAGGGGAAGGGCCAGGAAAGTATAAGGAAAATGCCCGACCCTTCTGGAGACATGAGGGTACAAGAAGAAGTGAGCACGCTACTTGCCCATGGATGAAACTTTAACGAGCACTGCGTCGATGCCTGAATCTATCATTTCCTTAAGGAGCTCTTCCTGAGGCCTTCTCCATAAATAGCACAAAGACACAAGGCCGAGTCGAGAGCATCTGGGAAGGAAAGGGACACCCATCAGCGATCGCTGTGTGAAAGACTATCTAGATTTAGCAAAAAGGATAATGGAAGAGGAGCCAAGGACAAAGAGATCAGATAAGGCCTGATAGATCGGGCTCAGTGTGGGATAGGACGTCACAATAGAGAGCAAACTTCAGACCCTAAAGAAACGCGTACGACATCCCGAGGCCAATGCCAGAGGCAGGGGGAGAGTTAAGCAGATACACCGACATGTTCTCAACTCGCAGCCTCTGGTAAGTAGAGAAAATGGCTCCGCAAGCTACTGCTTCCACTTCAGGATATTTGACCTTTCCGAAGGTAAAAGTGGTCCAGTGGAGGAGAAGTCAGACATTATATCAGTTGCTCCCCCTGTGTAGCTGGATATATCAGTGAAGAGGTCAAAGGGTCACAATAAAGAGCAAGAACCCGAGCGCATCTGCTTTTAACCCTCTCTCTCTGTCGCTCAATGGCTCTGCCTCGTTCACCTCTCGCCTCTACAATCACTCCTTCCGCTTTCCCAGCTCACGTAGTGTACCTTAACTTCTCTTAGGAGTTCGTAGAGGTCTTCCACCTCGTCCTTCTCTCTCCTATTATATTGCAACCCTTGCTCCAGTGCCTGTCCTTTGATCTCCTTTCTAAGCAAAGGCAACTCCATACATTCTGCAATATACTCTATTGCGTCATGGCCAGCGGACTGGAACATGAAGCTGTCTAGCTCATCTCGTCCTACAATTTAAGGAACCAAAAGGATGAGATGAGGAAAGAGGGCCGATGGTGAACTGTGAGACAGAGGAAGCATGGGAGAAAAAGCACAAAGCTTGGGAGAAGGGAGACTCGGAAGTGGATGAAGGTATATAGAGATTTTGGGACTGAGGAAAGGAGAGGCTAGTGTGAAGAGAGGCTAGAGTTGACCAGTCTACCTGGAGGAGGCATGAGATTGGCAAGAACAATGATTTCGTGGCCATGCGTGACACACTTCATCATGTTGAAGCAGCTGTCTTTCCCGCCGCTGACCAGTCCCACAACCTTCATTCTTCCTCAAGCAGCAAAACTCTCCCGAGAGACTGAGAGCTGGATGAGCGAGTACCAGGAGAGCTGAGACAACGAGTCTTCAAGTACTTACAAAGGAGAATCTGGACCAAAGGACCGCAACTACTAGGGCGACAAGCGCTAATCAGCGGCGTCGACAAGCTGCCAATGCCACCTTACTCTTAGGGATGGTCGAGTATCTTAGCGCTTAAGTCAGAGAGGTGTCCCTGGTCGCTGCCGATGGTCTAGTGCCTTCGTCTCCTTGTCTTGCTCTTCCCATCTGTTGTTGGCCAAGCAAGAGCTCTGTTGACCTTTTCTCCTCATTAGAACGGTCATCAGAACCCAAAAAGATCAGCACACAGTCCTAGTGTAACCATTCGGCACAGGAACACGTTTCATTCCGAAGTGAAACAATTCTGTCATAGGTATTCAGAATCGTCACGGTATCATCATGGCAAGCAACCACTAGTCGGTAGGGCATCAGCACAATAGCTCAGAATGGCTGGGTCCTTTGATGATGAGGAAGTGATGATGCCTTACTGCCCTTCTACTTTCTACGCTGCTCACTCTTTAACCTGGCGTTTAGGCTGATGACTTTGCACTTATAAGAGGGAAGTGTCGTCTGTTGGCGAAGCTACTCATAAGGCGGGCCATAGTACTATCATCCTTAGTTCACGCTTGTCCCGTTGCCTGCTACGCAGTCAAGAGTTTTCATAACCTGCGCTCTAGCTACAACATGAGAGTAAACCTCAACGGAGTTTTCTCTGTGATTCCCAAGGTTCCTAGAAGAATTTTTAGCGGTTTCACTCCTACAGATCGCCATTGCCCTCCAGAACACTGTGGGCCAAGCGTGGCCTCTAGCTGCGATCCCCTGGTAAGTAATTGGCAGGCGACAGGAGCAGAGCAGAGTGAAGAGGGTAGTGCAGGCGAGAGAGGCGGCAGGAGACTCAAACTCCATAGTAGTTAGTATTTCGGGTACATAGGAGCGCGAAAGGGTTATAACCAGAAGCCATTTTATTGTCCACACCAAGTATAGCAAACAGGGCACTCCCGCTGCACGTTTACACCAGGTCCACGAATGGCTGCGCAGCCATGAGAGTGGGCTTCTGGCCCTTGGTCTTCAGAGTGTAACCAGCCTTAGGAGGCTTGGGGTGGCGCTTGAGGTCGTAGTGAACTATTTTCAATCGGGGAAAACGAGAGAGCCACAACAGTAAAGATGTCAACGAAGACCGGTAGAGACGAGCATGCAATGTCAGCGGCCAGGGGCAAGCAGGTCTATCATATCTTAACCTCACTTACCCTTGGACTGACGAGCCTCGGTCTTCTTGGCCTCATTCTCCTTGACTCTGCGGATAACCTCATCACGGCACTTGGAAGGGTGCACGTGCTCTACACGCACAGTCACTTGCTTGTGGATGATGCGGTTGCCAACCTGCTTGTTCACACGGACACCTACGGCGCGCTTGGTAACATTGTAGATGATACCGGTCCGGCCGTGGTAGTTCTTGTGAGGGAGGCCCTTGTGCACGGCACCGTGAGCCTTGATATCTACATAGTCTCCGGTCTTGTAGGTGATCAAGTAGTTGGAGAGAGGGATCACACCATGGCGGCGGAACGGACGCGCAAACATATAGCGCGTACGCGCACGGTAACCGTGTGAGTGTGGCATCGTTCCTGAAAAATAGAGGACGTAATGGTGTGATTAGCTGGCGAACAGGACCACTTCTCTACGCATAAGTGAGCTGATAACCACCAGAGCTGAATGAAGCCTAAGCCAGTTGTCGCGCGCTAGTACCGCGCTAAGTATCTCACTGCGATTTTCGTGACCCTCCACTTATCCGCTATATGTACCCCTGATAGGATGGCGATTCTCCGACAAATGATAAATGGACGCTTTGTGAGTGTCCACGATACTCATACTCTACCCATGCGCTCCCTTATGATCCTATCCTTCCTCTCAAGACAGCTCTTAGTTCATCTCACTTACCGAAGTCTTCTGGCCTGGCCTATATACTAAGTGCCACGGTGCAAACAAGTGACTTAGAGATCGATGACACAGAGACCGCGAGCTCAGCTTTCTGCAGTTCGGTGGATAGCAATTAGCGGCGCGCCCGCGCTATTACTAAACCTCCAGACCAGTGATATAACATAGCCATCGGAGTAGTAATAGTCTTCGGGGCATAATGACAGGCTTAGACTTCCGATTGACCTCCACCAACCTCGTATATTGCCAGTAGTGCGTAAAGCAGAGTAAGGGCTTTTTCCTGACGGCCAAAGGCCTTCAAGCCTTGCATAATTCAGGAATAAAGGCCTAACCCGATATATTACTACACCGCAGATATTAAACTCCGAAAATGATATTTCTTTCCCCTGTCAACAACGAAGTACAACAACAAAATTCAGTAGCGCTTTATCGGAGGTAAAAGCATAGTCGTTGGCGGCTTAAAGGATCATCGTTACCGGCTATCTTTATTGGAGAATGAAGCTCCAGAATTGACACAGAACAACAGAGTCGAGCTTCAACAGATGCGGAGGAATCTCAATTGAGGATAAAGATGAGCAACGATGACTAGGAGGGACTTTGTAGCATAGGATTACATAGTGGCATCCGCCTGCGGATAAAGGTAGCTTGTCAAAGTGTTAGAACCAGTTACTGGGACATTCAAGTCCAAACTCGAGCCCTGTCCTTTGTGGTACCGGTAGCGCTTTGTATCTTTGGGAGAAATGGAGGTACGGGACACGACTCAACACTCATTTGTGTGGAAATTGACGTTACGCTGCAATGTCTAGGACGACGATCTGGGAGGAGAGCTTTTGTTGCAGAGCGTGGAGACTACTGACAGAGATAGCGCCAAGTCAGCAAGCGCCGGTATGGAAATAGGGTTACTTATTGCCGTTTGTAAATGGTCCAAGCAATACGTCTTGCCTACAGCTTTCGCAGTTACGGCGGCCTCAGGAGACAAACGCAGCACCGATGCAGAAGGTAATAGTTCTGGGCAGTCATCATAGAGGTATATTCTTACTCCGCCTTCCCTTGAAAGACGATGCTGAGGCTATGCTTTATGGCGATTTCAGTTCTAAAAGAAGGTACCGACATAAGAACTGTTTATCGCGCCTTCGTAAAGCTCACGGCACCTTTTCCCTAGCATTACAAAGGAGGAACAACCGCAGGTAGTGCCGTCTACCTATCTGAGAATGGTTCTATGACTGAGCAGCAGGATGTGCAGGACGGTGCGGATGATGAGGATGAGGATGAAGATGAAAACTTTCAGATTGTAGTTACAGATACGAGGCCGACCTTCAAGTTTGGCGGTACGAGGCTTTTACTGTTCTAACCAAATGGTTTGCGCTAACGTCTTCTTCTTTGCTCTAATCTCTTCTACTTTCGTCCTTCTTTCCTCTCAACCGCTGATGTGGTCACTTTCTGATAAATCATGACCTGTCATGTTAGGTGGCAACAAGTATGTGAGGACAGGA
The DNA here is from genome assembly GCA_900088475.1 of Hyphochytrium catenoides. NCBI lineage: Eukaryota > Hyphochytriomycetes > Hyphochytriales > Hyphochytriaceae > Hyphochytrium > Hyphochytrium catenoides. Next base: position 64,936 of record FLMG01002763.1, on the reverse strand, counting down.
GCCAGTAGCGCCCACTCTCCCAATATAGGTCCAGTCTCAAGCTCACAAGCTGGCACTGCAACCTCCTCGCTACTGGTGCGACCTTGGCTGACAGACGGCCCAAGCTTCTCTATCGTCCATGTGCCATCCTGTCCCTCTACTTATCCACCCACGTTGACCTTCACCCGTTATCTGGCCGCATTCCGGGTCAATGCTGATTAGGTTACGGACGTTTATCCTTGCGCTACCTGCTTATGCTTCTCCAGGGTGTATTGTGCTCTCCAACACCGTCATTCTAATCTGTCGGTTTGCTGTTACTTCTTGCGCTCTTGCGCGCCCTGATTGTACGTCCAGGCACTATCCTTCTCGCTACTGTCACTTGCTGGTGACCAGTGGAAGTATGCTGCAAGTTATCACTTAACTTCTAAAGCGCCACCCCATTCTTGGTTCTTCCTTCCTATTTTACTATATGCAGTCTACTACGAATCTCCAGTTACCTGGAGGAAGAAAAACAGCCTTTGATGTGGACATTGACGCATTGGAGGACAAGCCATGGAGAAAGCCAGGCGCGGATCTGGCGGACTACTTTAACTATGGCTTCAACGAACAGACGTGGAGGGTAGGAATCATGTTTTTGTTTGTGATCCTGCGCAGCGATTTTTGTCTATCCTTGGGTAAGAATGACCAAACGTGAACAGATATACTGCGCCAAACAATTAGAGCATCGTAGGGACGTGTTACTTGCCCAACAGCAGGGCTCGCGAAAGAAGGTAGGAAGCTCAGATCCATTTTTATTATACGTGTTTTGCATCTCTTTCTCCTTAGTGTCCTCGAAGAAGCCAACAATTGGCTCACTTGGACTTCACTGTCCCATTCTCCCTCTTGATTGCTATCTACCTATCTGCTAGTGTGTTTGTTTTCCCTCTAAAATTTAGCAAGTACTGACATTTTGCCTTGACACGTCCAGACTGAAACCGCACCTTCTAAGGTAACGAACGGTGATCTGATCTTCCATGGATGCTAGATAGTCAATTCCTTACTTTATATTGATGGGACCCCTTCTGACCCTGTAGTCTGTTGCTAACTTGTCGTGTCAATCTTAACTGCGGCAGGAGACGCAAGGGAGCAAAACCAATGCTGCACCTGCTTCCGAATCTGCTAGCAGAACCCCAAACAAAAGCCAAAGTCAAGGAGAGACTCCGGCTTCTTCTCCCTCTTCAAGTACTACAGCTTCCCTTCCGATTCCTGGCGCTCCTCCTCCTCGTGGCCCTTTATGGGGTCCTGGAGCCTCTCTGATGGGCTACCCTGGAGCCCCACGTGGGCCTCCCGGACCTCCCTATGCTGGTCCAGGTCAGAGCGGGGGAAGAGGACGGCCTGGTTGGGGCCCAGGAGACATGGGAGGTCCTAGGCCACCATGGATGGCAGGGGCCGGTCCTGCCGCCATGGGAATGTTTGATATGGCTGGCGGGATGGCACCATGGATGGGTGGTCCTCCGCCGGGCGCCTTTCCTCCAGGTCCGTGGATGGAACAGCAAGCAGGAAGAGGCAGAGGAGGACAAGGAAGGCCACCTTCTAAGGACGACAAAGACAAAGCAGAAAGGGAAAGAGATCATGGTGAAAGAGATGGAGCCAGGCGTAGCAGACAGGAGTCTCATCGAAAGAGGGATGACTCGAGAGACCGTGATGGTCGGGAACACAGGGATAGAGAACGAAGAAGAGAAAGAGACACCAGCAGAGACCGGCATGATAGGAATAGAGGCAGTAGGGATCGTGATCGTGAGCGACACTCCCGAGATCGTAGCAGAGAAAGAGGAGGCGGGAGAGGTGAAAGTAGGGGTGACAGGGAAAGAGGGAGAGACCGAGACGGGAGAAGAGATCACGATGCACCGGGGAAACGGAGTTATCGAGAGATGCGTGGGGATGATGACGTTAGCTCTAGGAAACGTCGCTAGGAACAAAGGATGTACAAATTCTAGTACGGCCAATCCTGGAGCCATTTATATGCCCTGTAGATACAGCCCGACGCATTCGCCTCCTCTCAAGCTCCACCTTCTTAACGTTAAAACTCTTGTCACTCTCATGTTTCTCATATAGACTACCACTTTCCTGCAGCAGTGGCGAAACAGGAATACGAGTGCGATTTCAAAGGACAGACCCTCCACTCTACATCATAAGTACCAGGAGTCTATGTTCCTTTGCTATCTCCTCTATCGTATGCCGCTCCCCTGCTTCAAGGGTGTGGCCCCCTAAAGCCACGGTGACAGTGCCGCCAACTATGGAATCAATCTCGGGTTACCAAGAAAGAGCTGCTACGGAGTAAGGCATCGCCGCCACGAGGCTACATTAGGAGTTCTAGGGGAATCCATTTATTGTTGCACCTGGATTACTGCGCTGGTGAGGTAAGGACTATGGAAATGGCCCAGATTTAGCTCTACAGCCAGGTAGGTTAGAAGATTACGGATGAACCGGGGCCATGGGAGATATGGAGAAAGGCTCTGTAGAGTGACTGCGAAGAGAAGGAGTTGGTCAGCGGTGAGCGAGGAGGAGAAGCTCATCGTGAACCTGTCATCGCAAAACTCTAAGGAATGCCTCACCTGCTCCACCACTGTTTTCTCTACGAGTAGCACTTGTGCCTCGAGACAAAGCAGATAGAACGAAGAGACATCCAGGAAGACTTGAGTCTTGGCCTTAGAGCCTGCTTTGATAGGCGGTGTATCTACTGGAAGCATCTCACTTGTACAGTTTTTTAACTACTATCAGCATTGCTATAGCTCAGGACGGTACTAGGGACGGCTCATAAGATCAATGGCGGCGAAGGATCAGATTATTCTCAACCCAAAAAGACTGTCCAGCAGTTACAATCCCAAATCCGCGCCGTTGCCCACCCATCCCATGTATATATACATAGCCAACAATCGTGCTACCCACTCTGACTAAATTTTCTGCAAGCATCAAAACCTGCTATTACTATAACTGGCCCATGTCTTGTAAGGCCTTGTTATAAAGGCTATTACTGTAAGTGCATAGGTCTTCCCAGAGCGGACTATTTTCAGGTTGATGATAAAAACATACAGTTTAGCCAAACCAATGACCAAGATGTCAGTAGTAGTATGAGGACATCAAACTAAATTCTAACTGTATGTCCATTCATTTGTAGCGTAGTAATACACTCAGGAGCTTGGCTGATGGCAAGAGCAAACACCACTTCTGCCTCCCCTCGTGTGTCACCCATCAACTCATCTCTTCCCGCTCTGTCTTATATATCCCGGTACAATTAGCAGTAGTACAGTATATCTCTGTACGCCTCTACCTTGCACGCCCTCCACAAAGCTGGACGACCTTTGTTCCCCTGCAGCGAAATAAGTGCCGTCTATCTTCTTTAGATGAACCCTCTTTGTTCCCCCACTTACTCCGCCCTCCGTCTATTTTGAGACTTTTTCTGCGGAGGAATCACTCTTCAGGAGTGATCAAGACATCAACTTCCACCCAAGCCTTCTCCGCTATTCGTTCTTCTCCAGTGATCCCAAATCTCTAACGTATCTCTTAGCTGTCTTTGTATCTGCATTTCTCCCTCTCTGTCTCGTAGCCTAAGGTTCTGCCCTGTGTGGTTCTTTTTCTTCTTCATTCCCTCATTACACTGTGTACAGCTTGCCAACCATCGCCCATCACTTTGACTAGGAAAGCTCGTTTGGCAGTATCATAAGAGAGTAACAAGCAGCCGGGGACAAGAACAAAAAGACAGCTAACGGGCGTGGTTCCGGGACAGCCATCATCAGCCTCTTCTCCTAAGAAAACATAGGCACTAAAGAAGGCAAGTTCCATGGAGGGTAGGTCATAGTAGTACCGCCACTAATCACTCTGCTTGGGGCCTTTTCTTACGGTACGAGGGCTTAGTAATAGGAGTCATCAGCCTGTTGCGGATCAAGAAGGATGGGTGGGAGCTAGGATTCTTGTAGTTATATTCTCTAAGGGTGGGTGGGACCGCCACCCATCACATCATGTACCGTAGTTTACCCAAAGACACTTTGAGAATGGACAGAAACGGAAGCCAGAGCGGAGGGAGAGATTTCAGACTCTTTATAGGTAGTAGCATTATTGGAACTAGGAAGAATGAGCGGTTAGATAGAGCGAGAGAGCAGGGGAAGAGCAAAAAAGCGGGAGAAGGTCGACTGCGTTGATGTTGGGAGCGAGACCGCCTGTAGGTCACTAACATCATCATGCAGCCGCCCAGACAGAGACAGAGGCAGAGGGAGAGAGAAAGAGAGAGAGAGAGAGAGAGAGAGAGAGATGAAGAGAGGACTGGGGAACAGAGGGCGCACTCAGCGCCCAATACTTTCCTAGGGCAGAAAAAGGAAGAATCGGGGCATCAAGTCTGCAAGCCATCAGACGGCGGTGAAGGAAGGTGTAAGAGACGGAGATCAGTGCAGAAAATCTTCGCCATTGCGAACTCACGCTTTTGTGGGTCGTCCTTGGGGCAATTTCTATCGTCTTCCGTCGCCTCTACACGCTTGCCATCAAGGAAGATCAAAGGGAGGCGTTTCCCTGTCTAACATTAACTTGAAAATCCCCTCTCTAGCTCCACGGAGCGCAAACAGGCGCTGCAGTGCCAAGCTGAACCCTGGTAGCCCTTTTCCCTGCAGGCCATTTGGTGCGGAAATAGCGCCCTGCTGCAGGCGATTGCCGTGGAGGTGATACGAGGTTCTAAAGGTAAGTCCGCAAGAGTCTCCTGGTTGTTCCCTCAGCAACAGCAAATCGACCTTCTGGCCTTGGTGTTTATGCTCCTCACCCGTCGCGTTTCCCTGCGGTTGGAGGTTGGCCCGCAAGCATCCTCTTCCGCCTTTCTGTATATGCCTGAGATTTGATTTAGTTTATCATTGCTTACTCACAACATCTTCAGGCGTAGAAGTCTACACATGGCATTTTGAATACTTTCCTAGACCCGGACAAGCTCATCATTGGGTCCTATGAAGGATCGCAATAAGGGACAAGAGCGGTCCAGTATGGGCGACATGGATAGCGGTGGAAAGAAGCCGAGTAATGTGCGAAAGGACGGACTACCGGCAGACGCTGTGGCAATGCTGAAAGAGTGGATGATGGCAAAGGAGCATGTTGGGCATCCCTATCCCACGGAAGAGGTGCTTGCAGCTTTCCTTTCCTTGCCCTCTTTTCTTTCTTCTCAGTAAAATCCCTCTACTCCCTCTTTGTCTCCCACTGGCCGCCTCGGTGTCTCTCGTTTCTCTATTCGAAAGATTGCTTCTGACTCCTCGCTGCTGCGACGCCGCTATTCAGCGTATCCCTTTCATCTGATTGTAAGCCGTCCGTCGGCCCTTCTCTACCCATTTGTCTTCTCTTGTGCTTGTGGCTTGCAGGAAAAGCGCCAGCTGGCCCAATCCACTGGTCTAGAGATCAAACAAGTGAACACTTGGTTTGCCAATGCCAGGAAGCGCTTGTGGAAACCTCAGCTAAACAACGGGACTCCTAGTAGCAGCCGCCAGGAGAAACAAGGCGGCGGCGGGGGAGATCATCCGTCACAGGGAAAGGGCTCAAAATACGATGTATGCGCCTCCGTGAAGTCTGTATGTCTGTCCTGCAACGTTTCCGCCTTGCCTTCTTACTCGATTACTCTAGGCAGCGTTACTCCCTGTTGACCTGTCCTGAGCCACACTCTGCATCGCACAAGTGGCGGTTTTCTTTATATCTGAAAGCTCCTTCTGCCCGTTCAGTACGCCTCTAGTGCCCCTGACTTACGCTAAACTCGATATTTCTTGTTTGGCCCGTTCTCTGTCTTCTCCTCGGTCTTTAGAAGGATATACCCGAACGGCGTAGTCCTGTGCCTTCTTCAATTGGCATGAGAGGAATGATGATGCCCATCCCACCTCTAATGGGTGTCTCGTCGGGCTTCCCGCAGCACCCAACTATGCATCATCACAATCCCTTTGCCCACCAGGGAGGGCCTCAGGGTTATTCCCTTCCGCCCCAGAGGATGATGTCCAGCTTCCCTCCTGGCCCTGCGAGTAGTATGGTTCCTCTGCCTTCTCTTCATCATGACAGGTTAGTTCGCGTCCTGTTAGCGGTGCCTTAACCTTTAGTCCTCTATTGTAGCTCTTGGTCGACCCCTTTTTCGCTTTTGTCCCTTCCGTATACATTTCTCAAGCTTCGGCTTTTCCTCTCTGCCCTTTTATTTTTGATAGATGTTTGAGAGTCTGTTTGGCATCTCTTCATTTGCTTTTTGTCACCGCCCCTCTACGACCTGCTAGTTGGCCTGTTGCTTTACCCAGTACATAGTATCCTCTGAGTGCATAGCCTCTTACCCTATCTTTGGTAGAATGCATCACATGGGTGGACACCAGGGTCACATGCCTTCACACCAGTCTCTTGTGGGGCACCAACACCAGATGGGCCCTCATCAGTTCAGAACCGACTGGGCGCCGCCCATGCTCTCTCCTTTACAGTCTCAGGGCAGCCTCAGGCACCCTCCTCCGTCTATGTCACAGATGGTAATGCCGCAACAGTCTTCTTCCTCTCAGCACCAACACCATCAGCACCACATACAGCCTCAGCCGGGACCTCCTTCCTCGTCTACCTCTCTCTCCTCTCGCCACCATCAACCACAGCAGACACCATCTCATGGTCCTTCGTCAGCGCAACAGCTGTCTAACCAGAAGGGAAAAACCGGTACCCCACATGCCAAACCAAAAGGGGTTAAGAAGGGGAAGAAGGAGAACAAAGAGATGGCCGAAGAGACTCCTACCAAGAAGAAGCCCATAAAGAAAAAGCCTACCGCTGGAAAAGCAGTGGAAAAGGAAGGAAGCTCTCCACCCGCAACGGAGCCGCAACCTGCTTTGAAGAGAGGAGGAGGAGCTTTAGGAGCGGAGAAGGGAAAGAAAGAGATTATTGGATTTCCAGCCACTCCCAGGACTTCTAAGGACTACGAAGAAGAGGAGAACGGCGCCGAGACGGGAGCTAGGAAGGTGTCATCACTATCTGGAACACCTTCGTCATCCAAAAAATCTGAAGCTGGCAATCGAGGGCACCACCCTCCGCAGCTGCAACCCATAATGTCGTCCTCGTCTCTCAGTCACCAGCACCACGCTCCACCGCCTCTGAACATCCCAATGTATGGTTCCCAGATGCCTCCGAACTATATGAGCCCAGCATCGTTCCAGCAACCCCAAGATAGATATGGACATCAAATGTACGACAGCAACCTCTTTCAAACTGAGCTCCTTGCACTTGTATCCTCCCATTGAGTCAAGCTCCTCTACTTTTGTGCATCTCAATCGGATCGCCATAGTAAGCTCCAACAGCTTCAAGGCGTTACCGATATGGCAATTACTATTTACGTCTCTCCAGACTTACCATTTCTTACCTCGACTGTTACGCTTTGCAGGCACAATGACATGCAACAGAATCGCCTTCCTTCACCTTACATGAAAGGTCCAGGAGGCATCTCCCTCACCAACGACATTCAAACCGAGCCACACATGCAGAGAGATCAGCCACAGGAGCTTCGCTCACTTCCTGGGAGTATAAAGGGTAAGCTTTACTGTGCAAGACCATCCGAACAGAGACCAAAACGTTTACCTCGTCTGCCGCACCGTCTTCGTAGGACCTATGAACTTGTCCCTGGGCCTTCCTGCTCTTCGGCTTCCTTCTAATAACCTTGGCAACAGCAGATCGGGGACCGACCAGCAGCAGGGCTTTGCTCATCAGAGCCCGTTCCAGGGATCTCTGCCTCATCATTACACCTATCCTTCCCCTCACTCTCATATCTCTTCCTCTTCACAAGCATCAGGAAATCAATCTGTAGGTCACATTCAAACCTTGGCACCAGCAGGAAAGGTGCACCCTTCCTCCGCTAGCAGTGCTCCTGCGGCTGCCAGGGAGCAGGCTCAATCTTCTCATCATTTCTCAATAGAGAGAGCTAAAACGACACCTTCAGTGGTCTCGAATGGCCCCGCTTCTCCTCTCTCTCCGGCTCCCGCATCCCCGCTTCAATCATCCTTGGAGAGTAAAGAAGTGCTGGAACTCCAGAAGGGAGGTTCTTCCTCTTCGGAGTCGTCTGACAACACAGGGAATGAAGAACCCAAATCCGGAAAAAGCGGAGAAGACAAAGGGGGTGAGCGGGCAGATAGAGGCCATTCAACGTCAAATGGCTCAAAAAAGAGGGGCAAGATTGTTTTGCCGACCTCTACTGTCGAGTACCTCAAGAATTGGATCATGGATCCAAAGCATATCAAGCATCCTTATCCTACAGAAGCGCAGAAAAGAGAGATTATGAACGCGACAGGCATCGAGATGAAGCAGCTGACCAATTGGTTCACAAACAATAGAAAGCGATTCTGGAAGCCACGCATTGAGGGTAAGAGTAGGCGACCCGCCAAATGCATAATTTGTTGCTTTTGCTCTGCCAGTTTGAGTGCATCGTCAGCGCCAAATATGGGCTAGTGGTTTTACATGACATTTCTTAACAGACTGCGCTCTGACTTGACGATTCTAACGCTCCTCCTGGTCTCTCTTTCGATTTGGGATAGGGCTCTCTGGCTTAGTAACGGCAAGCGCAGGTGTGCCTCTCTTACAAGTGCTGCGTCTCTCGTGGCCACGTTCTTGCCTCGCTCTTGCTTCCCACTCTTCCCATTGTCCTCTAAGTGATTGGCTGACACTCTCTCTCCGGCAGCAGCAGCGACCACGCCCCAACCGCTTAAGACCCCAAGTAAAGGCAAGGAGAAAAAAGATGGAGATGGCACACTCCTCAAGAAGCTATCGAAGGCCTCAAAAGGCGAAGGAGGAGGAGAAAAGGTAGCTACGTTATTGACTCGTAGCTGTCCGCGTCAGATGACAACTAACTTGCCTCTACGTAGAAGAAAATCACTGCCAAAGTCAAGAAGGAAAAGCTGTCGACGCCAAAGAGCCAACTTACAGGTGCTCTTGGTTATATAAGTACTCGCTGTAGTTCACGTGAAGCTCCTGCAACGTCTTCCTTTCTCTGCTGCGCTCCAACAACCTACGCATTCTTTGAAAAGCCAAGCTAACGAGTTGCTCTGCGCACTCTCTGCTCTAACTCATGGTCTCGGTCTCGCTCGTTCCCTATGACGCCTCTCCATCTTTTGGCATCTATGGAAGGTTTCGGCGCCAACGACTCGGATGAGGAAGAGGAGATCAGACAGGGGACTGCTCTTGCGAAGGCTCTGAGAGCCTCTGGAGGAGGAAGCGGCGTAATGCAAAGACTCTCCTCGGACTCTGAGAGAGACGAGCATGAAGAGAAAGAAGGTAAATCTTCTCGCGTAACGGTGTTGCCTTTCTCGCTGCTTCCTATGTAGGTTCCTGCCAGGCGCTACATTTCCTAGGTCTATAGTCACGTGCCTCACTAAACAAAGCCTCCTCTCCCTCCTGCTCTGGTTCATGTTGATACTGAACAGCTATCAAGCTCAAAACCAAGTCCCCTCTTGCAAATGGGAAGAGGAAGACTGCCGGGTCGACAGCAGTGAAGTCGAAGAAAGCCATAAAGCTCAGCAAGGTCTCTCCTAAGCACAAAGTCAAGGGTGGAGGAGGGCCTTTTACGAAGAAAGGTCCACTCAGCTCTCCAACGTCCGGCTTCTCCTCAGATTCCTCTTCCTCTTGCCCTTCGACTCCTATCTCTTTCGCTGCTTTTCTCCCTACCCCGACGGCCATGTCAAAATTGACAGAAAGGGAGATGACGGAGGTGGATATGGGCCCAATAGACCATCCCGGTGAGAAGGTGAAGATAGAGGATGATCCAACCGAGAGGCTGCAGCACAGGCGGGAGACTGTCACATTACAAGTCTTTAGGAGTGAGAAGGTAAGGGGTACAGAGTGATGAAGTAAGGTTCCTTAAGGAAAGGAACTGTATCCTCCATGAGGGAAGTCCGAACCCCAGCAGAATGATCTACGTTTATCGATAGATAGAGCATGGTGCAGTGAGGAAGTGCTTGACAAATTGTGTCTAATCGCTGGATCTTTGGTAAATTCTCTTGCATTCTCTTCACACAAGCCGGAGAGCTTCTCAGGCTTTGACGTCCTTGAGCAAGGCTCTCACGAGGCTGAGAGACTAAAGACAAGTGGCAAGGAACCCTTACACAACGCGGCGCCGGAAGAAATCCAGTACTCCATTCGGAAGGAACTGTTGCATAATGCGTAAGATGAACCCTCTTGTCGGTGACTCTGTCTCCCTTAACTCCCTATATTCTCTCTATTGAAAAGGTCTTCTATCCCTTTTTAAGCCCTCTCCTCTTTCCCACGCTTCTCTATTGGTCTGTGGCTCTTCTCTGTCCTTTTAGGTCTCAATCATTCTCTGTGCCTCTATGTCTGCTCCTCCTTCATCGCCAATAGCCAATTCTTTGCTCCTCCCGTCTATCCTATAGTTCCACATGGAATCGTATGCAAATTCTTCATCAGCGGGAGGCGGCTCTGCGTCCATTGAAAGATAAGATCCTTAGGGAATTTCTAGAAAGAAAGAAGCAGGAGGATGAGAAGAAGAGAGACGAGCCTCTGATCAGGGCAGAGGAAGTCCTCGGCCAAGGAAGGAAGAAACTCATCTCTGACTCTCATCCTGAGACCGACTTATGGGTGGCTTCGATAATCGCCAGTCTTGCAGGTGAGCACCACAGGAGAGACCCAGGATGAAGTGAAGCGTGTTGGCGTGCATCGCACACGCCTCTCCGCTTACATTTTTTCGCGTTTCGTGGTCATCTTTTTCACATCTGATATGGTTCCATGGGGGAACAGGGTTCAGGTTTAGGTTCCGCGCAGTATTAAGGGCTTTCTCTCATCTCTCTCTCTTGGTCTCGCCGTTCTCCTTGCTCCATCGCTGATAGCGTCCTTAATCTTTCCTCCATCAACAGATAGCCAACCAATACCTTCGAAAGGAACAACAGAGAAGGCATCACACCCTTCTCCATCTCTCTCTCAGGCCGTTCGCCTCTTTCGCTTCAAAACACTAGATCCAGAGATAGCACAGGGTGAAGCCGCCGTCCGAGATCGGCTGATGGAGGGAGCGAGAAGAAGAAAACAGCAAAGGCACATCATCGCACAGCAGAAGATCAAAGGGAAGAAAGGAAAAAAGGGGGCAAAGGGACCTTCTGTTCCGATATCTGCCTTAGATGAGGTTGACTCTTTTTCTAGTGAGGAGAGTGATTGGTATGATGATCCCCTCTATGACGAGGAGTATAGCAAGAAGATGAATCAACGGGAGAAAGCAGCCAAGACTGCTTCAAAAGATGGCCAAAAGGATGGCATCAAACCTTCTGTAGAGAAAGAGGAAAAGGAAGGGGATGAAGGAGAGGGCAACTCTGTCCTGGTGGAAAGGCGGGATGATGTCTGGGTGCAGTGCGACAAGTGTCTCAAGTGGAGAAGACTGCCCGATTTCGTTGACGCGGAAGCACTGCCAACACGCTGGTACTGCGCCATGAACAAATGGGATCAAAATAGAAATGTACGGCATCGTTATTCGCTTCTTCATAACGCTTCTCGGCTGCCTCAGAAGGTCTTCTCGCCTACAAGTGTTCCCTCTATTCACTCTTTGACATCCGCCATTCCCTTTCCCGGCTCCCAAAGAGTCACGATTTTCTTCTTTAGCCATCATGCGTCTAACTCGGTTTCCCGTGTGGCTAACACGATCCTGTCCCTCTTTCAGGCCTGTGAAAAGTCAGAGGAAGAGTACAAAGTGACTCTGGCAGAAGGTGTGTACAGTGATATTAGAGCCCGGAGGGCCATGAAGGCACTTGCTAGACGGCTCAGGCTTGCCGTGAAAGTGACAAAGAACCTAAAGGTGACGCCCATCGCCCTTCTTTTGACCCTCTATGCCTATTATCTAGCTATTCCTCTTCAGTGTACTGCTTTGCTCTTTAACTCTAGTGTGCATCTAATCCTCTCAGTACTTGCCACTCGTGGCTCTTCTATCGTCTAATATTCCTCCTAGGTCTTTGTCTCGCTCTACTTCCTCTTGTCCATCCGCATCTGTCCTAATCTTCGTCTAAGTGGCTCTTCTATCGTCTAATTTTCCTCCTAGGTCTTTGTCTCGCTCTACTTCTTCTCTCCATCCGCAACTGCCCTAATCTTCGTCTAATCTTCGTCTTCCTTAGAGAGCTGACCACTCAGAAGTAAAGCCGGACGAGGTCAATTGGATCCAATGCTGTAACCCTCTTTGTGGGAAATGGCGTGCCCTGTTAAAAGATATGGACATAGAAAAACTGCCGAGGGTCTGGTACTGTGTGATGAACAGCTGGGATGAGAACCATGCCAGCTGTGGAGCGCCGCAGGAACAAGGTGAGAGATGGGGAAACAGAGAGTGAACGAGGAAGAGAGAAAGGTGGAGAGAGAGTAAGATACAAAGGCCATATGATGGATAGCAGTCCTCCCAAGCGACCTAGACTTTCTACCGCCCCACCTCTTTCATAAGGTCATCTTTAATGGCTCTCAATGAACTGACCTTGCTTGTCCTTATTGTCGCTTCTTACCGTCTCTCATCCGTAGGATGGAAGAAACCCAGAGCCCTAACAAAGAGCCTGAAGCGCCCACGCAGTCCTCCTCCGACCCCCAAAGTAGGGAACACTGCTCCTGTAGGTGAGAAAAAGGAGGAGGGTCCTGCTAGCAAGAAGGCCAAAGTTGCCATCAAGAAGAAGAAAGCAAAAGGGGGAGGGGGAGCGGCAAAAGGATCAACAATGGGAGCTCTCACCGCAGCAGCAGAGGCCGCAAGGGCAGGAGGAAGTGGAGGAGGAGGTTCTAAGAAGAAGAAAAAGAGTTTCAAGAAGAAGAAGAAGCCCTCGCTTTTCCCTTCCGCAGCCACCGCAGGTGGGGGAACCTCAAGCAGTGCCTCTAAAGTCCAGGCGGCAAGTGGAGGGCACGGGGAAGGCTCCACCTCAAAGAAAGGCGCCACCAAGTCAAAGGCGGGTAAAGGGGTCCTAAAGTCGAAGAAGACCGTCTCTAAAAAGAGTACGAAGGTGATTGTCAAGAAGTCCAAACCCAAGACACTCTCAAGCGCAAGCGCCGGGAAGAAGTAGCATCATATCTCTTGGCCTTATCTCGCCTGTTGTGGAACTTCAACGAGGAGGTTGTACCATAATGTCTATAGTGAAGTCCATAGTAAGCCATGTAAATCAATCATTGATTGGGAACAGTTCTTTTGGTGCCTGTCAGTGCTCATTATGTCTCGTCTTTAGTAGCCTATTGAAACAACGAAGCTCGCTAGCGTAGCACTAGACAAAGATGTCTGAGTCTGCCGAGTCTCTTATGGCAACGAATGTGGAGGAACATGGTAGCGACAGCAAATCTTAGAGGTCCAGAACTGTCCAACATACCACCGACTCACAAACTGTATCCGCTCCTCTTGCTCATCTTCACATATTGAAGATATTGGTCGGCATCAGAGGCTTTCACCATGTCCTGGAGCCATCGCCTTCTTCCTTCCCATTGTCTTGATCTCCTTCGAAGCTTTAGAAGTATGTCCGGTTTCCGGGTGAAGAATCTTCAGATTTTGTGCAGATCTTCGTTGTCCAAGGACAGAGAGAAAGCTTCAAGTGCGTATTGAAATCGCGTACGACCTTAAAGTGGACAAGGACACTTTCGAGCTTCCACTGAACAGAGAGGAGTCCGGGCAAAATGGCGATTTGTAATGGCTTAATACGATCTCAACTCTGTGTGTTTGGGTTGGAATGTTAGCCGCAAACGGCTCTTTACTGACAAAGTGATAAAGGAGGAGGAAGAGAAGTAGTTAGTGCGCTGGTAGGAGAGCGGGAAAGGGTGACGAAGGTGACAGGAGAGCAGCAGGAACAGCAGCAGCAGTCTCACGTCAGGAAGGAGGGAGAGAGGGAGAGAGAGAGAGAGA
>FLMG01002763.1:8745-33532 GCA_900088475.1 Hyphochytrium catenoides | reverse complement strand
GAAGCATGACTGGGGGCACTTCTTTCAGGTCAGGGTTGAAAAGTGGTTCAACCCTGTAGCCAATGGGGTCTATAGGATGGTTGATATTATAGTAATACTTAGCGTTTGGCTCACGAAACCCGCCCTGGTACGTCCCATCAGCAAAAGACAGCTGACCACGGGATAAGGTCAGAATTGCTACAGGAGAGCTACAGAAGGAGAGCTGTTAGGACAACACCGGCAAGTCGAACAGGAGCAAGGCTAAGCAACACCAGAGTTTAAAGAGGGTTAAAGCGATCCGCGCATCCCATTTAATAGAAGTCACGAAGGAGCTAAAGAAGGTGATGGGAGGCACGGTTACAGGCAGCTAGGCAGCGACCGGTACGCGACAAGCCACAGGAAGAGTGATTAAGAAGATTATGATCCTGGTGCAGTTGGTGCAAAGAAGAAGTCCTTACCCGATAGCAAACATGTGTTCGACATTGAAATCCAGTCCCGGGAAGATGACTCCGTTTCTCCCTCTTTGGCCCCTCTCATGTGTTAACAAGTCGTATGTAATGACTGACCCTAGAGAGTGGCAAACTATGCTCACCCCGCCATTAAAGCCTAAGAGAGGACAAGATTGCCATCAGGGCGGAAGAGGAAGAGACAAAGAAGGTGACGTAGCCCATCCTACCTGGGTGCTCATCCCTGAAGGTGTGATACTTGCTGTTCAACTGCTCCGTCACTGTGTTTATAACAATCTGGCCATAGGTCGTTGAGACGTAATAGAGCACGTCCATGATGGTGTCCTTGGTAAATTCCCTGAGACTGGCGGGTGATAGAGTGCAAGCAATGTAAGTGAGCTCGGCTCTGCCCTGAGGTTTAGGACCGAACACTGAGTAGGCGATCCAGCAAAGATAAGAGGATTGAGGAAAACGTCTCGGCCCAATCTGACTTTGAGACATTTTGAGATTAGATTGACAGTAACCAGCCACCGGAGAATGCAGGCAAGGATATGCCGGAAGAGAGAAGAGACCTTGATGATCCTTCTGTCCGAATCATCTCGTAGACATCATCAACGCCACTCGTCGTGTGCAGCTCTTCATGCCACTCAATGGACTGAATCTCTAGGTTAAACTCCACTTCCCTGTAGCCATGAGCAGACAATGCAGAAGACAGGCAGGTTAGCGTCGATCAACCAGCAATGGCCTACGACAAAGGAGAACCAACTAACGGAAAAGCTAAAGGCACAAGGAGGTAGTGGGACTATCCGTTTGCCATCTTCATACAAAGCAATATATCGCGTCTCTCTCCTCCTCTCTTCCTCTTACTTGAAATGTGTGGCCATCAGCTTAGTGAGGTTCTCTCTCAGTGAGAAGTTCCCTCCCTCATACCCTGCCTTTCCATCCCATGAGAGTTTGTTCTCGTCCTATCAAAAGGGCGTAAGAAAGAGACAACAATACCAGCCATAGGGCCGCTCGTTTTGTTGCAGGAGGAGCTTCTTACCTGGAAGTCCTCGTGGGCTCCGATTCCGTGAATGAGGAAGATAAGATGATTGATTGGTTCCGTCTCCAGCTGCGAAGAATGACAAGAGATCACCAACATTGGCGTGGACGTTAGCCAGGAGCCACGTAGAGAAGATAATGACGTGGAGGCACGTTTCTCACAAACTGAAGGTCTTAACACACACGCATGCAGTTCAAGGAGGATGAGTAAGAGCAGCAATGAGATATATGCACCAAGCATTAGAGAAGGAAATAGTGAGGACAAACTTGCAATTACCGTATGCGGTAACTCCGCGTCCCCAAAAGAAGAGGATGACGTAGAGGCCGTAGATTCTGGTCTGCTTTTACTCAGGCGGAGGGATGATCTGGCTTGGAAGCTTTGCTGGACGGCAGAAGGAGAGGGGGAGGGAGGGAGAAATGTAGAGGACGAGTTCATGGTCCACTTTACATGCGTCTTCAAGAGCTCGTGGCGCAGACGAGTGTGGGTCTGGGCAGGCAGGTGAATTCGTAAGCAACTTCTTGGGCCAATAAACTTTATAGTTGCATGAGAGCGAGCGGGACCTTGACGGCGATAGAGATAGAGGAATGGAATATAAGGACTGAAGAGAGAGAATCAACCAGAAGGACCATCTTTCCTACCAGCAATCTCGCAAAATCATGGACCAAGGGAGCCAGATGCTGCAGCTCTATATTGTTCACCAGAAAGATGTAGAAGTCTGACCATAGAGAATGGAAGGATGCAGCATTTACGTGGACGAAGGAGTGGCAAATAGGTTAGTACTGATCGGCGGGCAGTTGAATCTACCATTAGGTGGGAGAGGGGCTGCGCAAAGTAGATTGACAGCAAAAGCAATTACGGTGGGGAAGCATCTGCTGGACCAAGACAGGTTGATTCTATAGAATCAATTCCCAGTAATGATGGTAAAGAAGGATGTACCTTCAACATGCACTTTCCCTTGTCCATAGCCAAATGTTATAGCCTTCGTCGCCTTCAGCTTTTCCTCGTCAACCCCGAACATCCCTTGTAGCCGTGCGAGCACCTCATCGTTAAGTTCTTTCGCTTCCTCTCCAGAAACAGGAACGACATCCATAAAGGAACCTTCTGGAAGGTCCTCCTGGTCACAAGCATCCAAATTTAAAGTCTGCCGCAAAGAGAAGGAAAGGATCCCGCCGAAAGGGATAATAGCAGGCAGAGAAAATAGAGAGTAGAAGGTGCTAAGTGAGAACTTACATCTTCAGAATCGCCCTCTAAACCACTGTCAATTGCCTCACTCGAGATCTAAAGAGCACTTCGCGTTAGTTCAAATGGAGCTATAAGTCGCTTACGGACTTGACCACGTAGAAGCCACCAAGGGGAGGTGCGCAAGTAACATAGGCTCGCGACGACCAACCAGAAGTGGCAATCGCCATTCCCCTGCCTTTCCTCCCTTCTGGAGTTATCTCACCAGGTGATTGAGATCCTGCAACAGCTTATACGCCTCGCTCGTGGCGTGGATGCAATGCTCCAAGAAGGAGATCTGCTCCCCTAAGTTGAAGCGCTGAATCTACAATGAGCCCATTCTCCGTGAGTCGGCGATGTTATTTTTATTAGAGAGATAACATCAGTGAGGCAAGAGCATAAAGGATGAAGGATCCCTCTTGCGACGAAGGCCAACAACCAACAGAGAGACAACACATTGAAGAGGGAGAGGAATGGTATGCAGACGAGCCGAAAGAGACAGAAGTAAATGCTTACTTGATGACTAGGAGTCAACTGCCGGGCGGCGGATTCGATGGATTCGATGAGAATATCATACTTATTGGCCGATTCCTGTCCGAGCCTTTCTGAGAAAAATCCTATGGCCAAATCAAGACGATGCGATAGGAAATTGGAATGTCAGGTAGGAGGGAAACATCCAGCAGAAGGTTTTCAGGTATAAATGTCGGGAGCTTAGCATAAATACTATCTCTCAGCTGTGTACTGACCTGAGGAGGACGCTGCCGCTCTTTCAGCCTGCGATGTCTGACTCTTGTGCTAGGATTGGCCAAAATAAAGACGGAGAGAGGGAGACAGAGAGAGACACACACAGAGGGAGAGACATAGAGAGGTAGAAGGGGAGCGCACAAAGAGAATAGATATCAGGGCAGGACACTGATCGCCTAAGACGATGCCTTTCTTCATCGAATAATCTGAGGTGCCACATACCTCTCCCCTTCCACCACCTTTGACGTTAAATGGGAGTCGATGTGGATTGAGCCTGCTCGCTGCCTCAACAGCTGCAAGCTCAAACTTCTGTTGCAGACTCTTGATGTTGGACGCCGCCATGGGAAACACCCCGCTTATCACCTCTCTGCTGCTACTCCGTCCAGGATGCAGTAAAGCCTGACCCGCTGCGGGGAAACTCTATGTCAAGCCATGGTGACCAGTTGTCGGAGTATTAGTCCGGAAAGAAGAGAGGTGTGCGGCTTCTCTCCCCTTACAACGAGAAAAGTGAAGATTTAGAGTTAGGGGGGCGCCAGCTGAGCACTGAAGCAGAGATGTTCACCGTCCAGGTCAAGCAGAGCCTGTAGCAAAAGCAGCTCAACGACGAGATATACCCTGTCCTTCTGGCCGCCTTCTTCCTCTGCCAAGCGCATCAGCAGGCACTCCTTTAGTCTCTGGACCCTGGCGCGGATGATGTTGCAGAGGAAGAATCAGTCATCGCCAAGAATCTCCTCCTCAGCATCATCTGACGGAGGTCCGAAAATCGTTCTTGTTGAACTCTTTCTTCTGCTTTCTCCACCTCTTCCGCACCCCCCACACATCTCAACCGCCTTCTAACACATAGATCTCACATTACTCTGTCTCCCCTAGTCGTTACATCTCTCCGTCCTGACTCCATCTTGACTTTTGTATGACAGCAAAAGTAGATGAGCCCGTACGACCTTGTAAGCGCCATTCTGTAAGGGGCTGGAGGCCCTATATTTCAGTAGACTCTTTTACTGTAATGCTGTTTGTTTTTGTTAACTTCAAGCGTTGTATTCAGCAGATACGATTATCTAACCCTAGTGAAGCTAGATAACTAAGGTCCCAATCAAGGGTACCACTATTCCTGATGTAGCAATGAATATTCCCTAACATTCCAAATCCTCTCGCATTTATACTGAAGAGCTACTTGTTACTGAAGTGCTTGGTGCTTCCTTTCAGCCAGCCAACCAGAGTTTCTGTTCTGATGCATCACGAGTCAGGAGCTCCTTTTAGAGATTATCGGTAGGCATACTGACAGAGCTTTGAGCTCATCTGCTACGTCTTGCATATCACTGTGGGAGCTTCTAGCATCACGAGTCAATATACTTCTTCCTGACAGTACTATGGATAAACAATCTCGCAAGCGAAAGGCGCCTCGTTCAACAGCAGCAGGTATTGCACTTCCTTGTGGAACCTCTCTGAGGTCAGAGGACAGTTTATTAATGTTTGCTTACATCAAAACTAGCCGATGAAGAAGAAGAGAGGCTTCAGCAGTTGCTTTTCGGCGGAAAGCCACTTATAGTAAACAAGTCAACACCCACAGCATCAGAAGGGGAAGATGACTCCATAGCCTCCTTTGTCAGGGCGGGCGCCCCAGAAGCGTCAGATGATGATGACGAAGGAGACCTGGGTAATGAAAGTAAAATCGCGAGGGCTACTAAAAAAGGCGGGAATTCGAGGCCTGCCTGGGAAGATGACGACGAGGAAGAGCTGGAGGTTGATATTGCCACCAAGAATCAGCTACGCAAGCTGCGGACGAGTGAAGAGGAGAGCGTCGTGTCAGGCACAGAGTATGCCAAGAGACTACGAAATCAGTAAGCGCCAGCACCACAATCTGTTTCCAGATACAGTGGCGCCTAAGCCGGTTTCTGCCCTTTACAGGTTCACAAAGCTCAATCCCAACCAAGCTTGGGCTACGCTACCTTCCGCTAAGCCACACAAGCCATCAAGGCGGGAGAAGGGGGAGGATGCTTCAGGTAGGGAGCTGCTTTGAGATTTGCTGTTGTAGCTACATCCAGAAGTAGGCGCTCATATCCGCTTATCAATAGAGGATAGTGATGCAGATGAAGAGCGAGATCAGGATGACGAATTGGTGCTCAACCAAACGGAGAGCCTGATTAAGACGGACTCTGAGACTCTGTTAAGCGACAGAATCTCCCTCACTAGAGTTAGAGATGCCAACCGACAGGAGCCGTCTGGGGCCGTCATCCAGGCCCTAGAGTTTCATCCGAACTCACAGCTCCTGCTGACAGGGGGCTACGACAAAAGGCTCAGACTCTTTCAGATTGATGGTAAGGGCAAATTTTTGGAATATGTGTTATTTGACTCCATCTCCTATGCAAGTCCTTACGCGTGATAGAAGGCTTCCCCGCCCTCTCCACATTGCTTGACCTACACCTGCCATGCGTGGTGCCAGATCGAGTCTTGATAGTTGCTCTCTCCTTAATGTTCTAAGGTTAACATCCTCCTCAAATCTAATTAGGCACGAAAAACGCCAAGGTCCAATCCGTCTTCTTTGGCGAACTTCCAATCCATACCGCTCGCTTCTTTAATGGTGGAAACGAGGTCATTCTCAGCGGTCGTCGGCCATTTTTTTACCAGTACGATATAGCAGCAGGCAAAGTGATGAAGGTACCCCGCATTCTGGGGAGAGAAGAGAAGAGCTTGGAGAACTTCGTTGTCGCTCCAGACGGAAGCCTCATCGCTTTCATCGGGGATGGAGGATGCATTCTGCTCGTATCTGGGAAGAGCAAGCAAGCGATAGGGACCATGAAGATTAACGGTACGCTACGAGCGCTAGCCTTCACTAGTGACTCGAAGTATCTCTACGCGGGAGGAGGTGATGGGGAGATCTACAAATGGGATGTAAGAACTAGGCGCTGTGTCCTTCGCCACACAGACGAGGGTGCTACTACCACTTCGTCTATTGGGACGGATCTACTTGGCAAATACTTCGCTGTGGGAAGTGAAAGCGGTGTGGTAAATATTTATGATGGCACCAAGAGCCAACGACAGGCGCCCCTGAAGGCTGTGATGAATCTTACGACGGGCGTGGACGACATGGTATTCAACTTTGACTCTCAGCTACTCGCCATTAGCTCTCACAGGAAGAAGGATGCCCTAAAGCTGGTACATTTGCCCACCTGTACCGTCTTCGCCAACTGGCCCACGATGAGGACACCTCTGCATTATGTCACGGCGTTAGCATTTAGTCCTCACAGCGGGTACTTGGCAATAGGGAATGATCGTGGGAAGGCACTGCTATATCGTGTCAATCATTATAAGAATGTGTAGACAGCAGCGTCTGCTGCCTTGTACCACCAACTGCTTCTCATCGCTTCTACTACTGTTTGTACCCTCAACAGCCCTTCCTCTCTGCTCCCTCCTTAGGTTATCTTCGTAGGCTATCCAGAAGTTCTCTTGGTTATACAGCACTTTCCAAGCGTTCTTCACTATCCTTCGTGTTTTGTGTATATATTCGGTATTGATTCGTACCTTTCGGTAAAGAGGTGTTATCACTTTTCCTTTTCATAGCTTTTAGTTACTTGGAGAGGAATCAGACACTGATCCAGGTGGAGATATGTAACCCCTTCTCTTCTTCAAGGGCCAGGCCCCAGGTGAAGGGCCAGTTAATGTTCTACTCCTCCTTCCATAAGGGTCACCGCTTTTCAGCTTTGAGGGGTTACTGTGACTCTTCTGGTTGAGGTTGCTGCGCTGTGTGCGTTTGACTAAGAATAAACAGCCCTAGAGGATGTGTGTAAGGAGGAGCTCTCTGGGTTTGTGAGCCTGCTTTCCCATCACTAGACCTTCACCCTAGACCGGCCGCCCCAGGCCCAGGTTGGACGTTAGCTTTCTATCCTTAGAGAGTGATGAGTGCACCACACCGGGAAAAGAGGTTGAGCTCATGTGCTGGCGTCTTCTCTGTCTACTAACGGCTGGTGTGAGCGGAGCTGTTGATGAGGGAGAGAGAGAGCAGGGAGGAAGAAAGAGAGAGGGAGAAAGAGAAGGGGCACGGAGGGATGACAGTGGTAAGAGGGTGGGCGACGAGAGAGAGGACAGTGGGGTTGTTTCATCTCCCACCAGCGCAACTATTCTTTCTTGTCCCTCTTACCTTCGCTTGGCCTGTCTCTCTACCGCTCTTCTTAGGATCTTTTTCACATCTCTTGGTGTTCGTCCGTGCCATTCTCCTCGTCCCTAGGACTTTGTCCCACACAAAGCTCATTCTTCCCCGTCAACTGCATCTTATCGCGCCAGCTGCGTGGACATAGCGCCATCAAGGTCGGAGCTCACGATTGTGGGGACGGCAGAACAGTCGTGTGATCAAAGGCTCACACTGCGTTATATATCCGAACCTTCACGTCTCTTTCTACAAACGAAGAACACTAGCGTAGCCATGGCAACCTTTGCAAGAAAGCTTATGGGCCTGGCCACAGGCAGCAGCAGTCGCGATCTCAAGGAGAAGAGCAAGGATAAGGGAGATGACAAGAAGGGTGGGAAGGCTGTGTCCACAAGAGATATTGCCATTTCTCTTGCTCCTCCTGATCCAATGCAGGTGGAGCCCTCACCCTCCAAGAGAACGATGAGGAGAGCAAATATTACTGACCAGTCTGTCGAGCCCGAGAGCAAGAGCTCCTCCACTATTCCTAAGACTCCTAAGGCTTCAGAGTCCGTCAAGAATATTATTAGCGCTTTAAAGGTAAGCAGTGGATGGAGAAGCACTTAGGTAGGGGTACCGCGCGTTGAGAGGCTCATAAGAACCAACAAGTCTTTGTTAAGACACGGGAGAAAGCCAGCTGGAAGGATTCCTCTTACCATCTCTCTCCTTTCTCTCTGTCTGTTTCTCTCTTTTTATAGAATCACCCTCTCTTTAGCAATCTTGACAATAAGGACCTTGAGGAGATTGTCGCTGTCATGACAAAGGAGACGAGGAACCCTAACGAGGTAGAGCTACCTATCCGTCCCACTTGTTCCATCGACCTCCGTCGGAGTTTTCTTCCTGACGTTGCAATCTGTTCAATAAGCCGTACCTCTTTCCCTCTTTCTCCTTGCAGTCTCTGCTACTCTGTATCAATAACCTATCTTTCTTAGGATATCATCAAGCAAGGCGAAGCTGGAGACAAGTTCTATGTGTTGGAGTCTGGAGAGGCGCAGATTGTTATTGACAACAACGTCGTCGGCACCTATAAAAATGGAGATTCTTTTGGAGAGCTGGCGCTGATGTACAACTGTCCTCGCGCGGCCACTATCAGAGCTACAGCTCCATGCCTCCTCTGGACCATTGACAGACTGTAAGTGTGAGCAAGAGAGAGAGAAAGGGACGAATTGAAGACATAGGAAGAGGGGAAGCTGAACTGATCTCTCCTCTTTTGCTCTCAAGGGTCTTTCGCCGTGTGTTGGCCACTACTGCGAATACTGAGCAGGCAAATCGCCGCGAGTTTCTCCAGAAAGTAAAGATCTTTCAAGGCTTCTCCTCCTTCCAGCTGGAGAGAGTTGCAGAAGCGCTGCAGACTCAGTCCTTCCCTGATAAAGAGTATATCATCAGACAGGTAAGCATTGGAGCATTCAGGGTGGCGTCAAGAACAATGCAGAGACCTAGAGACTTAGAAGAGAGTATAGCATACGCAAAACAAAAAGAAGCATATGAGAGCTACGTAGATGACGAAAGCGGTAATGGTCCATATCTTTGAGAGCGAATAGTGCCAGAGGGGAAGTAGAGCTAGAGTGAAACCCGGCCAAGGTTCTATTTCCTGCTAATGTCCTCGTGTGTTCTTATCGCGCCTATGCCGCTCCCTTTGTTCCCTTAGGGAGACCAAGGCGAGACCTTCTATGTAGTGAAGGAAGGAACTGTTCGCTGCACCTCAAACAGCAAGCAGGGCGAGACCGAGCTCCTGTACGTTGCCTAACGTCCTGACAGCATTCACCTCTTTTGACTTCTGGGAGCTTTAGCCAGTAGAAGGGCTCGAAGGATAGCCAAGTCTTCTCCTCCCACCTTGATCCTGGCAGTGCTTAACTCGCTCCATTTTGGCGTTTGCTTTGAACCTCTCCGTCTCTCTCTCTTTTCTCGCTGTGTGCCAATGCCGACGTGTGTCCCTACTCCTCTCATGCTCCCTTTCTTTCTCTCGCCCTCGCTACATCCCATGGCTACACGTGTCTTACTCTACCTTCCCTCAGTGTTCTCAAGCAAGGGGATTACTTCGGAGAGATGGCTCTCCTTCTAAACGAGCCGCGGCACGCCAACTGCGTTGCTGTGGGCCCTGTGGAGTGCTACACCATGAACAGGAAGCAGTTCAACGAGCTTCTTGGCCCACTAAGAGAGGTACCCCCGAACTCTACAAGACCAGTTCGTGCCCCTTTCCGCTTTCCCTACTTGAGGTCTTCTTTTGTCTCCTCTCTGTCTGGCGTCTTCACTCCGTATAAACTAATCTGTGTAGTCCTTGTTGGCAAGTAACACGATTGCTCTCTCTTTCGTCTCCCTCCTCCTCTCTCACTCTCTTCTGTCAGCTACTAGACCGCAACATGCGCATCCGGGTTCTCCGCAGTGTTCCTCTTCTGTCGGCTCTGTCAGACGCTGACTTGGATCTGGTGGCAAACGCTCTCCGCGTTGTGACTTTTGAAGACAAGAAACAGATTATCAAGGAAGGAGAGACGGGCAACCTCTTCTACATTATCAATGAGGGCAGAGCGGTAGTCTCCAAGGGTAAGATAAAACCTCCTCATTGTCCACTCGCTTCCTTCCCCGTGGTGTGTCTCTTTCCTCTCTCAGTCTCTGCATAAGCTATGCAATAGCAAATCCTCCGGTTGTCAACTCAGACACCTCCCTCTCTCTCTTCTTCTTCTGCTGAGTCTTCTTAGTTTGCATGTGTCTTCTTGCTGTCGACCCTGATAAGGTTTGCCAGTTGCTTTGTATGTGACGTCTGTGGGACACTTATCGTTCCGTTCCCTTGCTCTCCTCAGCTGGCACTGATATTATGGAGCTGGGACCTGGAGACTTCTTTGGAGAGCGCGCTCTTCTGAAGCAAGAACCCCGCGCTGCTGACGTGGTGGCCAAGGGGAAAGTAGAGTGCTTGGTGCTGGACAGACAAACCTTTACCCAGGCAAGAGGCATATCTACTTTTTCGACTGCTCTATTCATAGACCTTTGTCTTTCCACTGACTCGCTGGTTTTACGCCTCGACATGGCATATCTCTTCGTATATCACAGTTGATCGGTGATCTCAACGTCATCCTGGAGAAAGAGATGCGTCGTCAGGAGACAATGCAAGAGAAAGCCCTCTCTCGCTCAAAGGACAGCGCTAAGAAAGGAGCAGCTTCTTCCTCTACCACCTCGTACAAGTTCTCAGAGTTCAAGCAGGTCCGCACCATAGGGACAGGCACGTTCGGAAGAGTCAAGCTGGTTATCCACCAGCCTTCGGGCAAGAGTTTTGCCTTGAAATGTATGCAGAAGGCTCAGATCGTGAGCTCTCATCAGCAGAGAAATGTCATGAACGAGAAGAACATTGCGGCTGAGTGTGACCATCCTTTCATCCTCAAGCTCTATCAGACCTTCTCCGATGCTGATAGGTGAGCTCAACCGTGAAGGAGAAAGAGAGAGAGAGGAAGAGAGAGAGAGAGAGAGAGAGAGGACATCGTGAGAGCGAAAAGTCTATAACTGTGTATCTAACATCCTGGCTTTTCGTTCTTTCTCCCTCTCTTCTCAGGATTTACATGCTCATGGAGCTCCTTCAGGGTGGCGAGCTATGGAGCCTTCTCTATGAGAAGATTGACCTCATGCCTCGTAGTGTCTGGGGAGGACTGCGCATTGATGCTGCGCGCTTCTACACCGCCAATGTGGTCGAGTGCTTCAGGTACATGGCCTTTTCCTCTCGTCTGGTTAGTCCCACACTATTTGCTTTGAGTGCCGTTTCCAGCATGCTTTTCTTTCTTATCTCATTTGCCTTCTCTTTCTCCTCCTTTCCGTGTTTCTTTCTCTTTCTTAACAACTTTCTTTCTGTCTCTCTGTCTCTCTTCTCTCTGTGTCTCTCTCTGTCGCTCTTCCTATCTGTATAGATACATCCACGGCATGGGCGTGGCTTATCGCGACCTCAAGCCTGAAAACCTGCTGTTGGCCGCTGACGGGTACCTGAAGATGGTGGACTTTGGCTTTGCAAAGCCCATCCCATTCTATAAGGGAGAGAAATTGCACCAGAAGAGCTTTACTCTCTGCGGTACACCTGAGTATCTCTCTCCGGAGCTTGTGCGAAGGTTAGATTGCCTCTTTCCTCCTCATTAGACCAATAATCTCTCCTTATGAGGGTCCTTGGTCTCCCTAATGTGTATCCTTTCAATCAAAGTCTTGGCTTCGGTTTTTCTCTCGTGCTTCGCTTGGCTTGTTCAACTTCTCTCTTGTCTCTCTCTTCTCTTCCTTCCGTTTATGTCTCTCTCTTTGCTTCCCCATTCTATCTCTTTATGTCTCAAATCCATCCTCTCTTCCTAACTCTCTCTCTCGCGCTCTCTTCCTTTCTCCGTTCTCTTCCTTCAGCCAAGGTCACACTAAAGCAGTGGATTATTGGGCGCTGGGCTGCCTGACCTACGAGTTACTGGTAGGCGTGACACCCTTCCAAGATCCTCAGCAGCCGCGGATCTTTGAGAAGATTATTCATTCCGAGAAGACTCTAAAGTTCCCCAACAACTTCGACAAGGCCGCAGAAGACCTTGTTCGAAGGCTGCTTCACCCTAATCCTGCGCTTAGACTAGGTAAAACGAGAGAGAGAAAGGGAGAGAGAAAGAGAGAGAGCCCTCTTTCCTGTTCCTTCGAGAGTTTGTCTCTCTTTCAAGCTCTTCCTGTTTCTTTCTTCCTCTGTCGGCTATCAGCAGCAGTTTCCTTAGCGGGTCTTATTGCTCTTTCATATAGACCAGCCATCAGGACTAACGTTTCTCTTCTCTCTCTTTCTTTCTCTCTCTTCCTCCAACACTCTCTCTCCAGGCGCTCTCACAGGCGGCGTGAAGGACATCATCGATCATCCTTACTTCACCGCTGCCAAGGACTTCAGCTGGAAGAATCTCACCGCCAAGAAGATCTCAGCGCCATACAAGCCGCCGATCAAGGATCTTTATGACACTTCCAACTTCGATCCATACAATGAGGACGACCAGGTCGCACCTTATAAGGGTCCAGCAGAGTACTTTGAGGGCTTCTAAGGAAAGAAGAGAAGGGAAGACAGCAGAGGAGTGGGAAAGAGAGAGAAGAGAGAGGGGAGAGGAAGAGAGAGAAGTGCGTGAGAGGTATGCTAGGGGCTTGTAAATATTGAGACAAGCCTATGAACGCTATGAAGAGGTATTGAGGGCCATCTTATAAGCTCCTATGAGTACATAAAGACAGAGCTCTCTGCAACTAAGAAAAAATGCGAAGTGCGAGAGAGCGATGCCTCGGAGACCGAGGACAGCGAAGGAACGAGAGACTGCCCTACTTACTAGAGGATTCAACGAAGCAAGGGCTATAGGGAGAGAGAAAGAGAGAGAGAGAGAAAGAAAGAGAGAGAGAGAGAGAGAGAGAGGGAGAGGGAGAGAGAGAGAGAGAGAGAGAGAACCAGCTCTCTACGCACGATGGGCGGTCGGTCGCACAGAAGGATCAGAAGGGCAATCGTGTGACCTTTCATCTTCTTCGCGTGATGGTGTTGAGCTCTACAGGACCGCTAACGGCCTGGGCCCTTTAGGTTCAACTCACTGTACGTTTTTCTTATCATGCCAAAGCCCTTCTTCTCACTCTCGAATTCTCTCTCTTTTCTCTTTTCTCTCTTCCCTCTTCTCTCTCTCTCTCTCTTTCTCTCTCTCTCTCTCTTCTCCCTCGTCCTTTTCTCTCTTCTATCTCTTTTCTCTCTCTCTCTCTTCCTCTCTCTTTCTCTCTCTCTTCTCCCCTTTCTCTCTCCTCTCTCTCTCTCTCTCTCTCTCCCTCTCTCTTCCTCTCTCTCTCTCTCTCTCTGCCTTTGTCACTCCCTCGTCTCTTTTTCCTTTCTCTCTCTCTCTCTCTCTCATTGATAACTCAGTCAGTTCTCACTTGTTCTTCCTCTTCCTCCCTTTCTTCTCTCCTTTCATGCACTATCCTTACCTCTCTTACTCGAACATCTTTCTCAGCTCTTTCCGTCGTTACAGTCAGAAGCAGCTCTTGGACGCTGTCTGACTGTGACGGCAGCGCGGAGAAAAGAAGACACTGAGCTGCGGCACTGCGTAGATTTACGGTGTCTCTGAACAGAATCAAAGGAGAGAGAGAGAGAGATGCTTGTCACTGTGAATCCAATGCCTGAGGGAGGAGGAGATGCCAGCGGGAGTACTGGGCTCATCGGCCTCGCGCTTCTCTCTGGCGCAGTGGCGCTGCAAGCCTTGGTGGCGCGGCGAAAGAGAGAGGCAGAGAAGAGAAAGAGGAGCCCGGTCCGCGTGGGACTCTTAGGCACTGGATGGGCTCTCAAGGTACCGCCTTTGCCGCAGAATGTTGTTAGTCTGACTTGTAACCTGCAACCATAGAGTCTTTCCTTCCGGTTTGCTCTTCTTTCTCTCTCTCTCTCTGTCTCTCTCTTTCTCTCTTCTTTCTCTCTGGTTCTATCTATCTCTCTGTCTCTCCTGTTACTATCCCTGTCTCTACATTTCTCTGTTTCCTCAAGTTCATCTACCCGCGGCTGGTCTGGGGTTTCTCTTCTCTTCCTCGACTTTCCACCCTTTTGTGACGACAGAGATGCTTGAATCCGCTCCGTCCTCCTTCTCTCTCTCATCCTTGCTCTCTCTCTCTGTTTCTCTTCTCTCTCTTTGCTCTCTACTTTCTCTTTCTCGCTGCCAGGTTCAGCTACCGCGCTTCCGTGCTGCGGGGATGGAAGTCGTGGCTATCTATTCGCGCAGCCAGTCGAGAGCTGAGGCTTTGGCAAAAGAGGTGCGAAGGGAGATCGTCTTCTGCGCTCAGACGTACTTTCTTTCTCTCTCTCTCTCTATCTCTCTCCTCTCTCTCTCTCTCTCTCTCTCTCTTCTGCAGTCTCCTTCCATCTTTGGCCTTATTTGAGTGTCCCTCTCCCTCCTTCTTGTCGTTTGGAACTACCACTACGGATCTCTTCCAAAAAAAGAAAAATCTTGTCCCCACTCACCCTCGCCTCTGCTGTCTCTCTCTCTTCTGTGTCCGTTTAGCACAAGATTAAGCATGCCTTTTCAGACTATAAGGCGCTCTGCCTGTGCCCGGAAGGTACGATGTCCCTCTCTCTTACATCTCCGCTCACCTCCTTTGGGCTCTGAAAGTGCCTCTTTCGCACAAAGTCATTCTTCTTTCTGCTAGCTTCTTTCTCTTCTTTTTCTCTTTTGCCTCTCTCTCTGGCTCTAATTCCCATTTCCCTCGCCTTCCCTCTCTTTCTCTCTCTCTCTCTTCCTCTCTTCATTTTCTTCCTTCTTTCTTTTGACTTACTCATGACTCTCTTTTGGCAGCCCTTCCCTGCCTTGCTCTTCTCTTACCCTGAGCCTTCACAATCGTGTCTATCTCCTTTTCTCATATATTCCTTTGCTTGACTCCTCTTTCCCTGCTACGACACTTCTGCTACTGTCTCTCTCCTGCCATTCTCCCCTTCCTCCTGGCGCCATTTTCCATTCTTTCTGACAACAGGCTTTTCTCTTCTCTCTTCTCTCTTCCTCTCACTAGTGGATCTCGTGAGCGTTGTCTCTCCCCCGTATCTCCACGCAGAGATGACTATCTTCGCCCTACAGAGCGGAAAGCACGTCTTGTGTGACAAGCCCACAGCTTTTAACCTGGAAGAGGCTGAGAGAATGGAGAAAGCTGCGAGTGCGAGTTCAAAACTTTGTCTTATTGACCATGAGCTGCGGTTCACGCCTGCGGTGCTGAGAATGAGGAACCTGATTGCGGAGGGCACGATCGGAAAGGTAAGAACCAGACAAAAGAGAGAAAGAAAGATAGGGAGAGAAGGCGATGGCCCCAGTCTAGCTAGCCATTGGTCGCTGCTCCTCGGTACGCCTCTGTTCCATGGGGTTGGAGAGAGGCACCTGCCCAGACTTTTTATACTCTTCTTTTTCTCTCTCTCTCTCTCTCTCTCTCTCATGCGCTACCCTTTCGTTTGCTTTCTCTATGCTTTCCGCATCCCCCACTCTCTTCTGATACGCCTCGGGTCTCCTGTTCCCATTGCCTTCCCTTGCTTGGCAGTGAAGCCTGACCAGCTCTTCTCTCTCACGTCTTCTACTGGCTCTTCTCTCTTCTCTATCCCGTCAGGTCCGCTTTGTGACCTGGAACTACTGCTCTTCTCGCCCTAATTCCACTTTGAAGTGGAACTGGTGGTGTGACAAGGCACAGGGAGGAGGGCTCCTAGGCGCCCTGGGCTCCCACTGCTTCGATCTTCTTCGCTTTGTGCTAAGAGAGGACTTTACCTCTGTCTCGGCGGACCTTAGAAATTTCTCTCTCCGAGCGCCTGATGAAACAGGAGAAGAGAAGCCTGTGACTAGCGACTTCTTCTTCCAGGCTCTCTTCCGAATGACTGGAGACATTCCTGTCTCTCTCATTGCCAGCTGCGTAACCCAAGGAGATGTAAAGACTCATCACCTCCTCATTGCAGGAGAGAGAGGAAGCATTGTCTATGATCCCAGGACGGGAGAGATGACTTGCACAGACGCAGAGAGAAGAGTGATCGCCCATACCAAGGCCATAGCGGAGAATCCTTTCCCCTACGGCACTTCTTTGATGGCAGTGGCCCTTCAGGAAGCATTTGGCCCCAAGAAAGATCTGGCTGCCGTCGCTGTAGCTGCTAACATTGTTGACGGAGTGAAAGTCCAAGCCGTCATCGACGCGTGCCGAGCGTCCAGTCAGGCTGGCGGAGAGTGGAAAAAGATTCAGAGGTAGAAGTTCGTGAAAGGATGAACAGACAATGAGACAGAGAGCCAACGTGGGTGACAGACGCACACACTAAGACACTTCTCAAAGACAGAGAGAGAGAGAGAGTGAGAGCGAGAGAGAACGGAAGAGAGAACAAGTGAGAGAGAGAGAGAGAAGAGTGGGTTAATACCAAGAAGGCCAGAAAGGCAACAGGTAGGAGATTGGCCTAACATCGTAAAGTTTTGTTTGGCTGGGTAAGGAGATTCAATAATATTGCAATGAGGCAAGCTGGACCCTCCTCGGAACCAGAAAGCATAGGGAAGGGAACTAGCGCTAATGTGGGGCAATACTTGCAGGATGAGGGTCATACGCATGCGTTTTGAACATGGCTGGTTACTCGTGTAACTCTCATGTTCTATGAGTACTGCTTCCTCCTAGAGCCTCCTCTATGAGTATGCGAGACTCCAGTGGGTTCATACATCTTTGCCTTCAAGCTTCTCATGCCATGAGTACTATTCAGGCTCTTCTAGGATGAGTCTGCTATGAGGAGAGTAATGAGTAGGCCATGAGTTGATGAGTAGGCCATGAACTGATGAGTAGTTAAGCTATAAGTTAACCTGATGAGTACCCGCCGGAAGGATAACAGGAGGTCAGTGGTTGTTGGCTGTAGGGTTCAATATATTGACCGTACGAGTAGCACAGTAGCACGTGGCGGTCTTCTAAGACACCGACTGCGTACACTAGTGCTAGAAGTCAAAGAAGAGAATGATCTGCGGCTAGCTTTATTAATCATGGGGTGATGAAGATTGACGACAATGCTAGCAGGATGACAGGCTGCAAGAAGAAGAACGACACGACTACTGTTATTTGTTGATTGACTTCCGCCTGTCGTTCGGTGTCCGTCGGCGGTATGAGGTTCGGTGCAAGGATCAAAAACGAAGAGACTGGAGAGTGCGACCACCACTGACCATTCGATGAGATATCGTCGGTCGTCACCGTAATGATATCCTCGTTCGTCTTCATACAGCTGCGTCATGTCTCTTCCTCCTTTCATAGTGGTGGGCTCTTCTTACTTTGTCTTTCTCCTGCCATCACTTTCTTTTGTACATCGTGGTCATTCAATGACGAGCAAGAATGAGTATGATCCCCTTAGTATCCGCCCACCTTTCCTTCATGGTTGCTGGCGGGTATGATCCTAAGCATGATAGCACGACCACTACTACCGACCGCCACGCAATTCTCATGAGTACAAGCGGTGATGATGGCACAAGAACGGAGAAGTAGGGATGATGGATGAGCATATCATGATGATGTCGCCGTTATCTGCGCTAGCTGACAGGCAAACTGAATAAGAGTAGTATAACTGTGACCAGTGAGAACGGCTGTTGCTATCAGAAAATGCGGGGCTGAAGGTCAGCGAGGTGTCATCGTAAGAGCAACTATGACAAGAAAAGCTTTCCCGCTGCTTCATGCTTCTTGGAATGATGACTGTTATCTGATAGTAGCAAGCAAGAAGAAGAGGAAATGGGAATAATCGTCCTTCATTAACTATTCGGTTTAGCTGTCAGTGGGTGGCCGATGGCGGTGCCTTACATCATCATACTCTATGCCTTATACGGAGAGAACATCAACTCCTTTTCAATGTCCTCTGTTCAATGTCATCTGCTGAAAACGATGGAGTCAGACTTATCACCCCATGTGTCAGTGGGCGAAATGGCAGTGACAGGATTGGAGGTATAGCCCAACGACTTTCGTCCGTTCTGACAGCTATGTCTTCTTCTGTCTTTGCCTTCCTTCCTATGCAGTTCGGGACAGTTCAAAGGATATAGAGACAGTCGGAAGATACGGAGAAGGCCCTGAGCTTTAGACAGATGCAACACAAACGGAAGAGGTGAAGGAGGAGTAAAGGTGACGCCACCGCCATTGCCGCTTTCTTGTTGGTGGTCTCTTCGATCGGACAGCGCTCTGTTTTTTCGCTAAACATCGCCGTTCCCTTGGCGTCTTCGTGCGCCACGTTCTTTGGGTGGAGAGAAGGGAAGCACTAAGTGTGGGACAAACAATTTGCTTCTTCTTACATAGGGAAGGATTGAGTATCAATACTCTTGAGCAAGAAAGGATAAGGTAAGAACAGCACCAACGCGGTCTTGACTATCAGTTCAAAAACAAAGTTTCCAAGGGCAGGCTTCCCTTGAAAAGCAAGCTTTCTGCTGGCTATCTCCTCGGTTGCCTAAGGTTCTACTCCTTTGTATTCTCGCGAGCCTCTCTCGCGCAGCGAGCTGATCCATCTTCTTACAGCTTCATTTCGGGTTCTCTGTACACGATACAACGCTGTGGTCTGCCATTTGCTCTCATGTAGAAGAAGGTGGCGTTGGTGGAGAGGTTGAGGCCAAGGAAGATGGGGCTGCAGGGGGTGATGGAGCACTCTCGCCCTCCTTTGTTGCAGCTTCTTGGGTTGGAGCAGCGTTCTCGCTTATTCTCACAGAGGATTCAAAGTTCGAGAACATATTGTTGAGATCTTCGGTAGAAGTAGGAGGAGATGGCGAAGCAGCCTGCCCAGAGGCCGAGTCTTCGAAGGGATTGAAAGGTGAAAAGGAGTTGAATCCTCCCCCTCCGCCACTAAATGTAACAGAGAGGGAAGTCATGGCGGGGCAGACAAAACAGCGATGGTGGATGCAGGCAGGAAAGAACCAGGTAAGTAAGTTAGAGTCCTGAAGGCTCAACTCAACGGTGAGAAAGAGTAAAACTGAGACGCAACTGTGTGGGATAAACTTTGACTCTTTTTGAAGAAACTAACAGTCTCTTGCTTCAAAACAATAGATCATTTACCTAGCATTCACAGGCGATCCTGCGTTCGGTGTGTCATCGAAAGGTGACCAAGAGGAAGATGTCCCAGTCTGTAAGGTGGGAAGATCTGAGTCAAAGGCCTCGAACGCCTTGGTATCAAATCCATCAGTATCATCCTTCTTCCCTTCTCCCAGGCCTCTGTGATCACTGCCCGCAGCAGATGCGAAGCTAATGCCTGTATCCACCTCGTCCTGAAAGAGGCGCAGAGTGACTATTAACAGACACAAAGATATAGGGCATCTTTTGATAGAGCGTAATATCCAAAGAAATAGAGGTAGAGCAACAGAGAAGGGTAGACCTCTAAGAGGTAAACCAGAAAAGACAGGGAGACATCGTGCAAGCTAGTGCTCTGTTCCGAACCTCCGACGGAATGCGAGGCCTGAAGCCAAATTCTTCAGCTTTGTTCATCTCCTCGGCAAAAAAATGATCAACCTCCGGCTCCTAAGCGAGATGGAAGGACAACGAAATGACGAAATGGTAAGTGATGGAGATACGGCATATCATGAGCTTTGACGACAGAGAGGAAGGTTCCTTAGGACAAGGCATGGTATGCCCAAGTCTCTCTTTAGGGTCGTTCTTCCCTTTCTCCTTTCCTCTTCGTGACCAACTCCCCGTCTATGAAGCACTATTACATCTATTGGTCCCTCTACCTCTCATTCCTCCGCCTCTTCCTCCTGGTGCCTCTATCACGTCTATCCTACTGCCTCTATCATGTGTATCCACTCGTACCGTGAAGTCATTAGGATCCAATCCATCTCCTCTCATCCCATTCCCATAGCCAAAAGAGTCGCCCATGGCTGCAGGGTCTGGCCCACCTATGGGAGTACTCTCTACTAGCTCTACTTCCTGTAGGGTAGTCTTTACGAACTGTTGCCAGTCTTCCCACTTCGGATCACTTTGCATGACAGCAAGAAGGTCATCCGATGTATAGCTCTCTCGCCTACATCAAAAGAGGATTGGGAAAGAGATGAATTGAGTTATCAGAGCCCAAAAAGATAGCAGGAAGCCATCTTCAGAAGCATTGCAAAATACATACATAAGGCAGGAGGTGGCACCGACGGAAGAGCACTGCTCAAGATATGGCATAAAGAGGTCGGGAGAGAGAGTAGACCAATAAGAACCGAAGGGGAAGGTGGCCTGGACGCCGTTCGAATCAGGCAGGACGTGGATGAGAGGCTCACAGACCTAATCTCATCGCTAGACATCCTAGAGTCCTCAACCCCATCCTGAAGAATCCTGGCAATCCTGTGAAGGTGCCCCATGTAACCCTTCAGGAATGGCTCCTCTTTCGCTTTCAACTCCTGCAGCAACCAATATCAGATCTGGGTGAACCGCAAATGGGCAGAACCATGAGTGCAAGTCAAAGGGCAGCAAAACAAGCCACTTGTGACGATTGACTAATGCCAAGACCGCTGAAATAGAAGATAAGACGATCTGAAGCGGGGAGAGAGTAGAAAGCGAGTATAACAGCAGCAATGTTTTGCCACATTCATCCCCACCTCATTTTCTTTATAAGCGTCAAGGATGCGCTGAAAGAGTTTGGCGTCGGTGAAGAGAGAGCGTAGCAGAACCTCGCTTGTGCTTTCAACGACAGTGGCGCAGATCCCTTCGATGTAAGAGTGGAGCATGTTCGCCCACGGAAACTGAAAGAACAGGTCCAGGCAAATGTCCAAGGCTCTCTAGCAAGAAAGAGTCAGTCAACGCAATATGCGCATACGCAAGAGAGAGGCTTAGGCCTTCCACCGCCAATGGAAAAGGCCATACGAGCCAAAATACTCCATCCTTCTTCCTTGTATCCCTTCGCTTACCTCCTTGCTAATGACCTCGTCTATCCGATGTAGTTTGCAGTTCAGAAGCAGGCCAATAAGATACACCAGCTGAATGATGAAGGGTCATAGGGACGATGTTGTTAGTAAACACGCGAAGTCAGGGATGCAAATATTCTTTGAGAGCAGACAAGCGGTCTCAATCGAAAGGACACCAGCGGAGAGACAGAAGAGAGCAACGCTACATGTCAGCCTTCAGAATAGCTCGGATTGTGGGAAATGACAGAAAACGCCAGATGTCGGGGCCAGGGTCAAAGAAGGGGTCAACATGCGCACCCATGGGGCCTACGTTCTTACCTTCAGCCTCATTATGCCTAATCGAGGCTTCTCCTCGTGCAACTGATTCCGAACACTTCCACAATCCGCGTTCTTGAGCTCTTCGCACACGCGAGGAATCCTTTCTAACGTCATCTCTATCGCCCGTGGCACCGTTTCCTCACTAGGCTGGTTCATATAGTGTGTGTTGACATATATCGAAAGAACTGCAGCCTGTGATAGAAGTAAGGGACAAACGGACTGTGAGAAGTTCCATTCAGGCCCTTATATTCGCAGGTGCTGGTTATTTTGACAGGACTCAGAGGGACAAGCATCTGTAAGCTAAGCTAAGCCATTTCTCCGCTTGCTTAGGCACATTGTCTCCCATCATAAGTGGAGAAAAAAAAAAAAAGCAGCATCCGGCATAGTGTTAATGGTATGAGCTGCAATACAATAACGTGATGTGTCAGGTTTTGAATTACTGTCCATACCAAGACTGTCAGTCCCGCTACGACAGAGGAGCTGCTCTGCCCTTGCTCCAAAGGAGTCAGGGGGAGGGCAGCATTCAAAATACCATCCAGCGTTTCTTCTCTCAGCAGGTGAGACATAAGCCCCGTCTGATTATCGTGTGCGTTGTCGGGGTCAAGATGACAAGGTCGACCAGAGTGCTGAACTATTTCCACAATAATCTACGCAACGGAGGGCCAGAAGGAGCCGTGTGAGATGTAACGTCGACTGACTGTACAAGCGCAATGGTGAGGCAAAATGAGAAGGGCACTTACTTCAGAGGCATTATCATGGACATCTGACCGAAGGATATTTCCTTCTTCATCCTTGACCTTATAGAGACGAAACACGATCGTCAGGACGGGCGTGGACAAGTAGGGCAAAAAAGGAGTACGTAAGGAAGTACGCCCACCTGAATAAGCGCGACCAGACTGTCGATAATGGCGGGATCATCATGCCATGAAACATGGATAGGGCTGGTGGGCATGGAAGGTGAATTGAGGTTGGCAAGGCTCATACCCATGCTAAGGCAAGAACAGGCAGCGCGAGATGTCCAGCCATCAGGGATTGGGGAGGCACCGTGTCAGATGATGTAAATGGGGGATAGAGTGAGGACAACAGAGTCGACTGCCTTACCCTTCGCCCATTCCTCCCATCATTCCTAAGGGCATCCCCATCGATTCATCTTGAAAGCCTGCAGTGAACCAAAGGATGACAAAGTATCTCAGACATGCCATACTAGCTAGAGATCACATCGAGTAAGGAATCCCTCGATGTGAACCACTAGTTCCAAAATGCAGAACATCACCGCGCTGAGCTTACCTGGAGGCTGCAAAAGCTTTTTGGTGAGCTGGGCAATAGAGAAGGAGTCCAAGTGCTTCATGAAACGATGAAAGAGCTCTATCCCTCGCGAGTTCAGATACTTTGTCAACGGATCTGGACGCCTCTGCAGTAGAAGGGTACAGACCTGAAGAGACAAGAGACGGGCAAGAATTGAAGTCAGACAAAATCGGCCGAGCAAAGATCGAAGCAATAGTTTACCGCTAGGCGGCCACGAGCCAACTACTATAATCACTGATATAGACGGCCGTCAGGAAGGTGACGCATGGACCCTTCGACATGATTGACACGTATTCATAAGACATGAGCACCATCAACTAGGTCAGCAATACCTTGTCAACGTAGCCTGCAAGATGTGGGTCGAGAGGAGGCGGCAGGTCAAGAATGGAGAAAAGCTGGTCGAGGAGTGATCCGTTTTCTCCCTCTGCCACAGCATCTGTGACTTGTGATATATCGCAGCAGATGACCTCGCAGGCCATGTAGGGGTATCTAAAGCGTCGAAAAGAGAGAGGGGACAAGAACGAAGTTTAAGGACACGGGGAAAGGAGCTGCTCAATGTGCCCAGACAGAGAGGATGCCGTGGCAGGGGACGTCGAGAGACCACGCGAAAAGGAAAGGAAGACAAGAAACGCACAAAGAGAGGGACGAGATGCTTGAGGACAGAGCAACTGAAGGTGAGAGCTTCATACCTGAACTTCCTATTGTCTGTGTCTTCAGGCTTGAAAGGCACTGTGATGTACTCTACCATCTTCCTCACATTCTCTACCTTTCCGAAGCTGTGAAAAGAAGAGTTGAAGAGCCGATGGGGGTAAGGAAAGGACAGAACTCGACAGCAGGGCTAGTGAGCTCAAAGAGCAAAGAGGATGACAGAAGGAGAGCAGAGTGGAAGAGAGAAAGAGAAAGAAAGACAGAGACAGAGACAGAGAGAAGAAAGTAAGGCGCAACAAGAGGTTGAAGTGAAGGTTCTCCTCTATAGATCACGAACGCCTTACAAGTCTAGCAGCTTGGGATTCATGGACTTGACCTCTTGGAGAAGTTCATCTTCCTCTAAAAGTTGCTCTAGGGTAACGTCATCTTTGGCGAGCAGATCATTTACTGGGCTGGAAGCATGATTCATCCGAGGAGGAGGATATTAGGGGTCAGCTTAGGGAGGACGACACAAGTGAAGCGAGGCTTTCCCTACCTCTCAATGGCAAACATAGCCACGCCCTGCGACCATATGGCGGCATTTCCAAATCCGCCGTCACCCATGCCGCTGCTAAAGAACGACATCGTTGAGGATTTATGATGAGGTTGTTTCCTCTCGGACGTGGGCTAGTGCTTCGATGTCAGACGTGAGGTATGCTTGGCCTTAGATGGATTCGGTAGGTGATTGTATTGGTGGTGGCTACATTTTCCAGAGCAACATGAGGGCAGGAGGTAAGACAACAATGTAACATCGGAGGTGCGAAAGTCCATGCTAAAATATTGTACAATGAGAACTCAGAGCTTACCAGTCAAGCTAATGTAGAAGCTGGTTCGTGGGAACGAGGCTTGTTCCACTCCACCTCCTCCTTACTCTCCTCAACGATATACCCCAACAAGCATTGAGGGATCACAGCCAAAGGACTGGCTTCTAGCCTCTTCGCGTCTCAGAGCTGGTCCAATCTAACAACGAGAAAGCTGCAGAAATCCGTGCACCAGACTTCAGTGACCGATGAAGCTTGAGACAGAGCTTTTCTGTGCTCTCTCCGACCTCTATTTTGCTCGAATGTTGTCTCTCGTTTGCTCTCTCGGTTGTGCTGCTCAGGTGTTCGATGGACTATATAAGCGCTGCTCTGTCTCACACTCTGTCTCGCATGAAGCGTCTGTCTCTCTTCTGTCCGCTTTTATTGTTGGCGGAGATCAAAAAAACTCCTTTTCTCCTCTTTTTCGTCTGCGCTTGCTCAGTTCTGCCTTGAACATAATCCTCTCTTGTCATCAGTATAGCGAGGGCTGTCTGTACTGTAGGCCCAAAGATATTCCTCCATATCTGATTGCTTCTGGTGCAGTAAATCCGAAGCGAAATAAACCCAGCTTCCATAAGTTTACACTACCGGTTAAAAGCTTCAAAAATGAAACCTTTGTAAGTTTCGAATACCCCCACGTAAATAAACATATTTTGCGTACCATGATCGCTCCTGGGGGAGACTTGGGAGAACGAGACAGAGACATGAGAGAGAGAGAGGGAAATTTTGTGTGTGTGTGTGTGAGAGAG
>FLMG01002762.1:318-11482 GCA_900088475.1 Hyphochytrium catenoides | reverse complement strand
GGACCGTGGACGGCGAGCTGCTGAGCACCTTGCAGCGGCACGAAGGGCCAATCTTCTCCCTCAAATGGAACAGTACGGGCGAGTTTCTCCTTAGTGGCAGTTATGACAAGACAGCCGTTGTCTGGTCGGCGTCTGCTGGGGAAGTGAAGCAGCAGTTTGCCTTTCACTCCGCCCCTACTCTGGATGTAGACTGGCAGACAGAGACGTCCTTCGCCTCCTGCAGTACGGACAAGACGATTCACCTCTGTCAGCTAGGGCAAACTGCCCCCGTGCGGACGTTTTACGGGCATAAAGACGAGGTGAATGCGATTCGTTGGGACCCCACAGGCCGCTTGCTTGCATCCTGCAGTGACGATTCTACAGCCAAGATCTGGAGTCCGAACCAGGACCAGCCAGTCCATGATCTGAGGGAGCATGGAAAAGAGATCTATACGATACAATGGAGTCCCACAGGACCAGGTGAGTTCAGATCTCTTGAGCGTAGCGATAAGGCCGAAGGACTGTGGCAGATGTGGGAGAGAGATAAACACGAGGGAGCGGCATAAAGAGAGAAAGAGCCGCTGAACGGTATACCTTCCTACTCTTTAGTTGAGAGCGCCGTTCTAGACAAGCAATGCATCAACGAGGAGGGCAAGGCATTGCTCTAGATAGCCTGGGAGGAGCGGTTACTCCGTTTTCTCCGTATCCCGGTCCGCTTACTGACATATGTCTCTCTCTTTCGCTCTCGGATCTCTCTTTATCCCAGGCACGGCTAACCCCAATAAGCCCCTGCACCTGGCTAGCGCGTCCTTTGACGCTACGATCAAGGTGTGGGACATAGAGACAGGACGCTCCATCCACACGTTAACCAAGCACATCGACCCCGTCTACTCGGTCGCCTTCTCACCTGACGGGGCATATCTTGCCTCGGGTGCGCTCTGTGGATTGCTTCATATCTGGGATGTCCGGCAGGGCCGGTTGGTGCGTACATTCAAGGGCTCCGGCGACATCTTCGAAGTCAGTTGGAACGCCGATGGGACCAAGGTGGCAGCATGCTTCTCGAACAATGACTTGTGCTTAGTAAACTTCAGGAAGTGATGGCAGGGAAAAGAGACCAAATCTGTCCCTGTCTCTCTCTCTCCCCTTCACCCTCTTCTGTGCATCCTAAGCCATCGTATATTTAGACACTTACTTGGTTGGTGAAAAGAGTTGTTCATTAAACGCTGTTCCCCTCGCTTTGCGAAGAAGATGGAAAGCTTTGGCTCTCGGGAGAGAGCAGTAGATAAGAGAAGCTCTTCGGGAAGAGAGACAGTTGAGTCCCGGAAGGCGTCTCTCTTCCAAGGGTCTGTGGGCGGCTAGTATAGGGGCGGCACTTTGCCGTAGATTAGTGTTTATTGTAAATGTATTGAGACTTTCTTCAATGACCAGCCTGGCTGTCGACCAACTTTTCTTTGCTGCAGACATCGCACTATCTCTCTGTTCTTCATGTCCATAGAGGACCCACCCTTGTGGAGAGCATGCTTCTGTTTAGCCCTTGATCTACTTGTCCAGGCCATCTTGTGATGAGAGGAGCCGGAAGGGCTCTGTATCTTAGTCTGTCCTCCTCGAACTCGACTTGAAAGGCGCTTTCTCTGAAGTATGTCCAGTCCGCATTTGTGCGCTCATGATTTGTCCTAGCAGCTCTCACATTATCTGCACAGCACCTAGGAGTGAAGAGAAAGAGAGGAGAGAAGATTCTTGGGGTCCTTCACGCCGAGAGCGAGGCAATAATGGGACTGCAGAAGGTACCATTCCTCGAGTTCGTCAAGAAGCTCGATCTTCTCCACTCTGGATTGTGTTTGGCAGAGTACGATGGGGAAGTCCAGTGTGAGAAGAGTGGCAGAGACTGCAGCTAAGAATGCACTTCTAAAGGGTAAATGGTAGAGTTTTTCCAGTCTCCGAGAAGATTGAAGCAAGCCCTTCTAGAGCATTATTCAGGACAGAGCCAAGGACAAGCTCAGAACAACTAGCGCAGGATGCCAGTCATACAAAGAGACTTTGGAGGCAAGTGGGAGGTGCATAGTTCCAAGAGAACCAGTTCTATGGAATACCTCTTGACGTCGTCTTTGTCTAGAAAGTTATAGTAGACATCTTTCATATCACGTGCTTCTCCCCGCCCAAAACCTTGCTGCAAGAAACGCTGGCGGTGCGCTTCCAGATCTGGGAAAGCCTTAATACTCAGCAAGTCGCACCCTCGTGCCTAAAGCAGAGCAGAGCCATTGGCAAGTAAGATAACAGCGGTACAGAGGAAAGCTAAGATGAAAAAGCTAGCGAGTCGAGCTCAAGTAGGTCAAAAGCAGTTGCGTGTACGGGGAAGAAGCCTGATGAAAGGCCTGAATACGGAGACTCACGTGGAGGTTTGTCAGCATTGTCCGACCAAAGGCATCGCTTGGGAGGATCATCTCATAAGTTAAGAACGCGACCGTCTGTTTGAAAGTCAGTTAGTGTGTGGCTAGGAGCGCCAGGAATCCAGCCGACTTCGAACCAATGCGGAGGTACGGCCCCAGGCAACGTGGGGAGCGAATGCAGAAAGCCTTGAACAGGGTAAGAAGAGGAATATAGAAGAGATATGGCAGCCTAAGATAGTTGATGAGGCTTCGGGCGGTCCTGCTGTACCTCAAAGCACTTGCTGGCCCAAGCGACAACAGCAAGAGAGTGCTCCGCGTCCAGGTAATTCAGGACACATTCCGCGATAATGAGGGTAGGAATGCTGAAGGCCACAATGGCAAAAGCATTAGGTCCAATGCAAAACAGAGAGTTGCTGAGCATAATGGGAACGAGAACTACGGGGAAGACAAGCTCTGGTCGGGTAGTAAGAAATTTAGCTCAATGGAAGGGACACACAGCGTCATCCACCCACAAGTTTTGGGGGATGAGGGAATAGCACCAGATACTGGAGAGCACTCCTTATCTGACGTTATGGCTGGAAAAAGTGGAGGCACATACCTTCTATCTAACCCTGCTGCAACCAGCTTTTGCTCAATGTTCTTCATATCTCTTAGATCGCCTGCGAGCAGATGATAGCCGTTCAGATGGAGCTCTGTGCTGTGCTCCGCCCGCTCGAGAAGCTCCGACTTTGACGCGAAGCCAAGAGCATGTAACAGCTCCTCTAAAGGGTGAGATGTAAGTCAGAGGAATGGAGAGTGATCACAAGACTTAGCCGTACCGTGACGGGCAAGCGCCATGAGTTTCTCCTGACACACCTCGGGAAAGTCAATCTCAAAATAGTTCTGAGAAGCCTTGCCTGCATCCTGGGGTGGGAGCGACACGGTCACGAGGTGGACACGAAGAGAGATGAGCACCAAAGGAGTGTGAATGAGTGAAGCGGGTGAGAAAAAGGAGACGCTTAGAGAAGCGAGACTCTGTTCACTGTCACTGAACGAGGACGAAAGGCCTTAGGAACCGGAAGACAGAACAGGCAGAATAGAGACTGAAGACAGGAATATCTCTGCATGAGCTAGCGCTGAAGACATGTGCAGCTACACTTGAGAGTAGATGGCACGGAACCTTCAGCTTGAAGTAGATTGTGTCCTTTCCGGCCCCGAGGCTGATAATCTGTCGTTGATCGCTTGGCCCTGAGGCCAGGAATGTGTCGATCAAGCTCTGGACTGCGGCCACACGGGAATAATATCCTGACAAAGACCTTCCAGGTCAGACTTCAGAAGGCATCTAGGCAAGCTTGGCTGCATGTACCTCGGTTTATTAGAGGCAGTCTGGGAGCGGCATGATGCTTGGAAAAGAAGGAGACATAAGGGTCAGTAAAGTAACCCTTCGCTGCTGCAGAGGCTTTGCCTGCTACTGCCTCATGAGCCGTCTCCTGGACCGCCTGGTCGTGCTCGAAGTCCATCCGCAAGAGGAATATCTCCCGAGTCCCGGGATGAGTGATACTTTAAGCTGCACCAAGAACCTCGTCCACCCTCGTCCTACACAATGTCAACAGCCACGAAGCAAAACAAGGCAGCCTAACCTATTAACGGCGCCAGTGCTGCATGAGCTCACTGACTGAGGGGTCTGCGAAGACAGTCTCTAAACCACTCTAAGGCCAGGATTGTACTTGGCCGCGCTAAGAAAGCTCAAGCAAGAGAGATTCTGAGGCACTCTGACAGCGTCCGCAGCTCTACCTTTTCAGCTTGAGATCAATGCCTTTTTTCCATCAAAAACTCCATCAGGTTTCTTATAAAAAAATCTTTGTCCCTTGGCCTTCGAAGGATTTTTCTGCGTTTTGTCTACTGAAGCGCTCAGAACCCGAAAATCATAGTTCCGAGTTTGATGATAACTGATTTCTAGTTCTTGAAGTTGCAGTCTTGGGTCCAGGGTGAAACTGCTTTTGGGGGTGGCTGGGTTGATGGTTATAATACGCTGCCGGACTATGGGATGCAGGGGATATTGTGCAGGTTGGGTGTATGGACTAATGCAGTAGCCTGGCGTAATAATATGGCATCATTGATGGTCTCTTCTCTTCCTCATCTCTGCTTCTCTCCTTAGCTCTCCCCTTGCTTCTTCCTCTCCTCTCTCTCTTTGTGTGTCTCTGTCTCTCTCCCTCGGTCTCCTCTCTCTCTCTCTCTCTCTCTCTCTCTCTTCCCTCTTCGCTGTCTCTTCTCTCTCTCTCTCTCACTCTCTTTCCCTTTTCTCTTCTCTGTCTCTCTCTCTCTCTCTCTCTCTCTCTCTCTCTCTTTCTCTCTCTCTCTCTCTCCCTCTTTAGTCCTCCATGACACTCTTTCTCTCTGCTCCCTTCTCCTGGTCTTCCCTCGCTCTCCCAGTATGTCTCTTCCTCTCTGCTGCGTTCTCCTTCCCCTCCTCCTGTCTGTCTCTCCTTTCGAACTCCGCTCCGTCTGTTTTCTGGCTACTCTGCCTCTCTCCTTCTGGACATTTCTTTCCGTCCTCGTCTCTCTTCTTCCCCCCTCCAATCTTCCTTCCTGGTCCTTGATATTTCCTCTCCGTTTCCATCACCATCAACCGCGCTTCTATCATGCGGCCTCTCTTTCCATCCTAAGCTCCCTTGGTAGCTGCACTTTCTTAGAGACGCAGCTTCTCTTGGTGGAGCCTCCCGCGCTCCCAACTACCGTCTGTAGGGAGAGCGAGAGAGAAGAGAGAGAGAGAAAGAGGGGAAGAGAGAGAGAGAGAGACAGAGAAAAGAGGGTAGAAACACGAAGACAGAAGAGGGAAGACGAACTAAAGCTGCAGAGCGTTGGTTGCGTCCCGGAAGCTATTATGGACGGAGCTGTCTCCAGAGTCCTGGTGGATGACGCAGCTTAGAGAGTAAACTTTGAGAACAGAGTTTCTCTACTGCAACGAGAAAAGCAGAAGATAGGGGGAAGAGCAAGAAGACAAATAGGAGAAAGAGAGAGAGAGAGAGAGAGTTGGCATACTACGTCAATGGTGCGAAAGCGCGATCAGAGGCGTAACTCTCGGCATGAGGAGGAGGAAGAAGAAAGTGGAGGAGAGAGTGCCAGTGAGCTCTCCTCGCGGCGGCGCGTGTCAGACTTGGGCAAGGGCCGAAAGAGCTCTGTGAAGATGTCTCAGCCGCTGGACCATCAAAAGGTTGGACATCAGGACTCTGCCATTCGAGTTCTTCCCTTAAGCTTTCCCCTGGTCTCTCTGATTGTTCCTGTGCCGAAGATTAGTCATTGACCTTTCTTCTTTTGTATGTCTCTAGGTCCTTTCTTTCTCTCTCTCTTTCTCTCTCTCTCTTCTCTCTCTCTCTCTCTCTCCGCGTTGCCCGCTCGCTCTCCCTCTCCCTCCCTCTCAATCCATTGTCACTCTCTATCGCTCTCCCCGCTCTCTGCCTTCTTTCGTTTTTGCTGTCTACGTCTCTCATTGCGGATTGTAAGTCTTTCTCACTTGTTCTCTTTCCTTTGGACTCTGCTCGAACATTGCAGGTGATCATCGAGGACTATG
This sequence comes from Hyphochytrium catenoides, assembly GCA_900088475.1. Classification (NCBI taxonomy): domain Eukaryota; class Hyphochytriomycetes; order Hyphochytriales; family Hyphochytriaceae; genus Hyphochytrium; species Hyphochytrium catenoides. The sequence continues at coordinate 5,566 of FLMG01002762.1, read as the reverse complement.
AGGAGAAGCGGCAACATGACGAAGAAGAAACAGAAAAGTTCAAAGGCGCGATGTGGGCGGGAGAGTCCAACATCCTTGTTGCTGTTCGCGTGCGTCCTCTCCTCAAGTCTGACAAGGGACCGTTGGAGATCGTCAAAGTGCTAGACAACAAGGTTCTCATCCTTAACATCTCTCTCTCCGCAGGCGCTCCTCCCTTTGTCTCTCTCTCTCTCTCTCTCTCTTGACACACAAGTGTGCTTTCTCCTATACTTCTGCTTCTTTTCATCTCTGTCTCCAGCACCGCGCTTGCCCAGCAGCCATGTCCTCCATCTCTTGTCACTTCTTTTGCAAATATCGTTGGCTCCGGTCGGCCTATCTCTTTCTCTCTCTGTTCTGCGTCTCAATGGTTTCTTCTCTTTCTCTTCCCTTCCGTTCTTCTCTGTGTCTCTCTTCCTTTAGATGGTCGTGGTGCTGGACCAAGGGAACGAAAAGGACGTGGTGGGACAAATGAGGAATCGGACACGAGAGAAGCGCTACGCTTTTGACTACGTCTTCGACCCCATCGACGATCAAACCACAGTGTACAACCATACCACACGGTTTCTTATAGAGGGTAGGAGTCTCCCTTCGTCTCACTCTCTCTCTTCTCCTTCTCTTTCTCCGTCGCCTCTTTCTCTCTCTGTCTCTCTTTGTCGCACTTCTCTCTCTCTCTCTCTGTCTCTCTCTCTCTCTGTCTCTCTCTCTCTCTCTCTCTCTCTCTCTCTCTCTTTTTTTTTTCTTTCTCTCTCTCTCTCTTTCTCTCTCTGTTTCTCATTGCAGTCTTACATGTCTTTCTCTCTTCTTAGCGTCTGCGTCATTCCGCTGAACCGACCACATATTCCCTCTCTTACTACTCTAGCATCTCCAGTGGTCGAGCTCCTCGAGCTACGGTCCACTTAGGCTAGCTTTGGTTCAGTCTATCTATTGCCGCTTCCTGTCTCTCTCTCGCAAGCTGTTCTTTCTCCACGTGGCGGCGCTATGTCTCTTATATTCTAACGCCTCTCTTCTCTTCTCCTATCAGGAGTGCTGCACGGGTTCAACGCTACCGTCTTTGCGTATGGGAACACCGGGGCAGGGAAGACCTACACTATGTTAGGGACACCGGAGGCTCCTGGCATCATGGCTCTCACTCTCTCTGACCTCTTCAAGCAGATCGCGGAGATAGAGGTAAGAAAGAGAAAGAGAGAAAGAGACTAGCTTTAATGTCCTCCCGCCGTAGTCACTCTAAGTTGGACTCTCTTCTCCTACTCGACAGGGTGACGAACTGTCTGGGGTGACATACAAAGTGACAGTCTCCTTCTTAGAGGTAACGCAGTTGTGGGCTTGGACCAATTTCACACAGTCTCATCTCCAAGATCTCTCTCTCTCTCTCTCTGTTTTTCTCTCTTTCCTCGTTCTCTACTTTCTTTTTCCGCTTTTCTCTCTCTCTCTGTCTCTTTGTCCTCTATATCTCTCCCTCTGTCTCTCCCCCTTTGTTCTGTCTTTCTCTCTGTCTCTACATCTCTCTCCCTCTGTCCCTTTCCCTCATTCTCTCTCTCTATCCCCCCTTCCCGGCCGCGCTCTCTCTCTCTCTCTCTCTCACACACACACACACACAAACACAATGTTCACTTGCTGCCTTCAGGTGTATAATGAATGCATCAGGGACCTTCTGTCTCCGAGTACGAACGACAACCTGGATCTCAGGGAGGATCCCATCAGAGGACCAGTAGTCGCAGGGATCACAGAGGCGATAGCGACCAGCAGCGAGCAGGTAGTCTTCTCTTTCTCTCTCTCTTCCAATTACCGGTTCTCTCGCTTCTCCTGCCTCGCTCAACGGAGCCCTCGCTGCATTGTCTTCTAGTGACGTGCTCTTCCTACTTGTTCTGTTGCTCTCTCTCTCTCTCTTCCTATAATTCTCGCGTTCTCTCTTTCCGTCTTTCTGTTTCTCTCTCACGCCCGTCCATCTGTCTCCCGCTTCTTTAGGTCATGGCCCTGCTGAGGAAAGGAAACAAGGCTCGGACAGTGGAAGCGACGGCTGCCAACGAGGTCTCTTCTCGTTCTCATGCCGTGCTGCAGGTGCACGTGGAACAGAGAGAGACAACGCCGGGCACCGTCGCTGCGGTGAAGATTGGCAAGCTTTCTTTGATAGATCTGGCAGGGAGCGAGAGAGCGGCTGTCACTAAGAATAGAGGACAAAGACTTATCGAAGGTGCGGAAATGACAAAGAAGAGGACGGTCTTCCATCCACTCTGACTGTCAAGCTCCTCCTCTTCCTTTCATTTTTGGCTACGTTTATCCTGGACTCGCTGTTTCTATCTCGCTCAACTCATGTCTTCTGCTCTCTCTCTCTCTCCCTCTCTCTCTCCCTCTCTCTCTCTCTCTTTCTCTCTCTCTCTCTTTCTCTCTCTCTCTTTCTCTCTCTCTCTTTCTCTCTCTCTCTTTCTCTCTCTCTCTCTCTCGGCGTCTATCAGGAGCAAACATCAATAAATCTCTCCTGGCGCTTGGGAACTGCATCAGCGCGTTGGAGAATAAAGGCGCGTTTGTCCCGTACAGAGACAGCAAGCTCACGCGTCTCCTGAAGGACTCGCTGGGCGGGAACTGTCGCACTGTCATGATCGCTAATGTGTCGGCCGCCGGGACATCGTTCGAAGAGACTATCAATACTCTGAAGTGAGGACTCTTTCTCTCTCTCTCACCTCCTGTCGAATTCTTTCTGTTGGGCTCTTCCTTTTCCTTGTTCTCTCTTCCACTTCCTAGCCCCAGCTGGTAGCTCTCTCTTCTCTCCAAAGGTAACCGCTTTTCTTCTTTCTTTCTCTTTCTCTCTCTCTGTTTTTATCTCTCTCTCTCTCACTTTTCTCTCTCTCTCTGCCTTACTTGCCCCTTGCAGGTATGCCAATCGCGCGAAGAACATCAAGACTCAAGTGACGCGGAATGTCCTCAACGTGAACTATCACATTTCAGAGTATGTGCAGCTCATCTCCTCGCTCAAGGAAGAGGTGCAGAAACTTAAGGGTCAGCTCACAAAGCAACAGGAGGACAACTCCTCGGGTAAGCAGTTCAGACCTAACCTCCCTCTCCCCGCGCGACCCCTCTCTTATCCACTCTCTCTCTCTCTCACTCTCTCTTTCTCTCTCTCCCTCTTTTTCGCTCTCTCCTTTCTCTCTCTCTTTCTCTCTCTCTCTCTCTCTCTCTCTTTTCCTCTCTCTCTGCCTTTCCCTTTCACCCCCGGTCTCTCTCTTTTTCCTTATCTCTCTCTTTGTCTTCCTCTTTCTCCTCCCCTTTCTGGGGGAATGACTTTGTTTTGTGTGCTCGCTTTCTTCTCTCTCTCCTAGTCCTTTCTCCTTTTGCTCTTCTCTGTCCTTCACTTTTGGGAAGTGTTTCCACGCTCTCCCCCAGTAAGTGGCTTCAACGCTGTTTTGGCTCTATCCATCAGCCCTCTGTGTTTCCCTAGCGGCTGTTTTCTCTCTCTCTTCTATGTATCACTCCCTTTCCACTCATCCTATCTCTCTCTCTCTCCGTCCCTTTCCTCTCGCAGAAGACAAAGGTGGCGGAGAGGAGGGAGGACAAAGAGGTGAGCATGAGGATGAGGACGGAGGGAACGGAGAAGAGCAGCGGCTCGTGAAGCAGGCGCGCGAGGAAATCATTGCCAACTTCAAGGAGAGAATGCAGCTGAAGCGCTCGCTGATAGAACTCGAGGATCAAAACGTTAGGAACGGGCTGGAGGTGAAGCGGCGGCAACTCATTATCTCAGAATGGGAGCAGAGGGCCTCTCTAGGCTTCTCTCCTTCTTCGTCTGCTGCAGCGGGAAGTGGATCCTTGCCATTGGACAACAATAGTCCGAGAGAGAGAGACAGAAGAGCCTCAGAAAGGAGATCGACTGATAGCTCAGTCACCTTCTCTATCGGAGAGACAGATCCTAGCGCAAGGAGACCAAGCACAGAAAGTCTTTCTCCTAGCCAGCTTCTCCCTGTCTCTGAGGCAGAGCGCGGACCGAGGCCGAACAGCAAGCGCAGGGGAAAGGACCAAGGCCTCCCTCAGCACGTGGTCCTGGCAAAGAAAGAGCTGGAGGAGTTCCGTGTATCTATAGAGAAGAACAATGAGATGAAGAGGAGTCTCGAGAACAGGATTAAGGAGAGCGAACACCACGTAGAGAAGCTCAAGTGCGTCCGAACAAATCCCCTGCTTCTTTTCCTTTCTCTTTCCTGTTTTGTCCGCTCTCCCTGCGCTTTGCGGTCTTCCTAACCCTAACTCTCTTGGTCGCGTCTCCCTCTCTACATACAAATATCTCTCTCTCACTCTCTTCCTCTCTCTGTCCATCGGGAATGCTCCTTCTTTAGATTTCTCCCGTCCACCAACTGCTCATTCTGATACTTTTCTCCGCCACCTGGGCTGTTGGGCCTTGCAGGCAGGAATACATCTCACGGATATCACGGAGAGACCGTCAGGAGCTAATGATGTTGGAGTACAAGTGAGAGCGAGTTTGCTCCTCCTCTTTCCGTCTCTATCCCCTCCCTCTTGATCCTTTATGTTCTCTCTCTCTCTCTCTCTCTCTCTCTCTCTCTCTCTCTCTCTTTCTCTTTCTCTCTCTTGCCCCTGTTCTGACAGCGTAGCTTTGAGGGTAGGGTCATAGGCTGCTGCTTCCTTTTCCCGACGACAACACTCCAAAATACACGGACACCTGTCTGTCCCGCTAGTCTGACTCTTCTTCTCATTGCCTGAACTCAGGATCGGTATGCTCGAGCTTGAGAACATGGAGTTAGAGCAGGCTCGGATCATCCAGGACAGCGTCCAGAGAGGCAAAGACCTGACCATCCAGAAGCTCCAGCTCATGCTGCAGATCAGGTCACTCTCCTTGCCACTGCTGCGCTATCATTCCGCCCTTCTATGTGCTATGCACTCTACGAAGTGTCTTCTTGATAGTTTTTCTTTTGCACTCTCTGTCTCTCTCTCTTTGGTGAGTCTCTTCCGTCTCTTGTGTCTCTTTCACTCTCTTTCTATGTCTCCTTCTCTTTCTTTTTGCTGCTTCTCTCTTTTTCAACCTCTCTATTCCTTTCATTGGATTCTCTCCTCTTGCGTCTGACGGTCAATACGTGGCAGGGACAAGATCATCCAGCAGCAGCAGACGGTGCTGAAGGCTCACAAGTTAGAAGGAGAGGTGAATGGCGAAGCTCTGAAGCTACTAGAGGCCGAAGAACCAGTCCTTCAAGACCTGCCGAAGGGTACAGACAGACTCTCTCTCTCTCTCTCT
>FLMG01002760.1:6643-17586 GCA_900088475.1 Hyphochytrium catenoides | reverse complement strand
AAGAAACGTATAATGGCGGCCGTTCGTTTTCTTTCTCCTTCTTAGCAATACTTAGTTGCTTCTCCCTTGTATTGCTCAGAAGGACCTTCGTATTGTTAGGAAGTTGGTGCCTTGGTGCCTGTGTCTCTTCACTGTTCTTCATTTCTGCGGTGTCAATGAGGAAGGAGGCATTAAAATTCATTAACTTCTGGAAGGAAGTGTAAGTGAAGAAGGGCTTTGTTCGTGCAAAAAGAGACCGCTCCTTCTCCCTCTCAAAAGAGAGCCCCAACTAACTTGCCCAAGATAAAGAGACTAAATGATTGTTCCCCATAAAGAACACTGAGGTCGCCAACAAGCGAGGAGAAGACGGAGCAGAACCAGGGTGTGAAACTCTTGCAGAAGAAGGAGCAGGAGGACGGAACGCGGCAGCACGACAAGAATTATGCTTACTGGTGTCTTATGGGCTAGTAATTACTTAGACAGCAATCTTTAGTACGGAGCTTTTTTCAATGTGCTCCGTCATATCTCTGCCGTCAGGATAGCTTCCCCATAATCAAGCGGACCAGAAATCACGACTTTCTTGACCTTTCCACTCCTTCTTTTAACAAATATTTGATTGGCCTCTGTTGTCGCTTCTTCCTTCGACTCAGTGAGCAGCGCCGTTCATGCTAGAAGAAGCCCTTGGTCTTTTTTCTACACGAGGCGAATGAAGGATGCGAGAAAGAAGAAAAGAGCAAATATCTCTGCTGATTGGCCCACCCGGGTAGGGGCGCTGCCTTCTGCTTCAACTACTCCAATATCTAAGTCTGGGCTGTGATGGGTCACGTTTTCTTTTCCTCTCTCTCTTTCCCTAATCCTCGCGGATGCCCTCCACTTTTGTTCCTCTGGGAGTCTCCATTGCCCTCCCTTCCTACCGCCTTCGTTAGCTCATTTTGTTTCAGACTGCGTGATTGCTAGAGTCAATAAAAATTTCTCAAAGGTCAGCAGTGGATAGAGTTAGAAGTTATCAGTGAAGAATGATCAAAGGAGAAGCGCCTCGGCGTTGGAAGTGAGCGACGGTGGACGAAGGACAACAAAATGGTGTCAGCGAAGAAAGAACCCTGAGCAAGCTTGGGGGATTGTATTCTGCCTCTTAAGCTACCGGAAGAGTAGCGTTAAAATTAGTCCCCAGCATCAGTAACGCAGAATTGCGCCCTCCAGCCTTAGGATGTGCCTGCCTCCTCCTCCTGTCCACTTTCGTCGCTTGTGGAAATCTCCCTCGGTCAGCCGAGTTGTGGAGCTGTTTCCATAGTCTGCCGACGAATATCTTCGCACAAATTCTCTGCGTCATTATACCTGCACTACTGCCCTTTTATGACTTCGGCTATTATATGAACTCCTATTTTGGCCAATCTTCCTCCCCTACTGCCTCTTTCATCTACTTTTCCGTCTGCTTGATCCACAGTGCAACTGCCAGCCAAAACATTTGTCATTTTTCTCCTCTCGCCGAGATGCAGCTCGCCTGCAGCGCGCTATCATAGCCTAAAGTAAGAATATTTTCCAGCAAAGAAGATGTCCTCCTCGGGACCATCACCATCTTAGTGGCTCTTCCATTACGTAGTTGTTTTACCTGCACTGATCGTAGTGAACTTGGAGAAGGATGACGATTGGCGGACTCGTCTGATGGAGGGATAAATGACTATCTGATTAAGAGGAGCTAGGACAAGGAGAAAGACCAGAAGATTTTTGGAGCGAAGTGGTAACGCGAAATGACTGTAGGGGTTCACGGAACAAGGATCAGGCGCCCTTCACATTCGCCTCGCCCTTATCTTGGGGCGGAGCAGTTCTCTTGTATAAAACTTCATCCGCCCAAATCTTTGCTCTCTCAGGCTCATTTTTGCCTTTCTTCGGCGGATTGGAAGAAGCTCAAGGGTTCTCTTATCTACAGATATATACGCTTGGACATAAAAGAAGAGAGGTACTGGGGTCGCTTTCTCCTGTTTGGAAGACGAGGCTCATTATGGGGACCACGTTGCGTGGTCAACTATTTTGGCGGCTCCTAGGTGCGTCATGCAGCGTGTCGAAGTCGTGAATGACCCAATAGGAGATGGGTTTCTGTCCTCTCAGCCACCTAAGTTATACTAACATTTCTTAGGCCCCTTCACCCTAACTCTTGTATACTAAGTAGGAGAACATTTGCTTAGTCGAATCGAAATCCCCACTTTCATCTCTAGGCTATCGGAAGGTCCGCAGGGCGTTGGCGGCGTTCAGAGAGCCCCCCTTTGCCAGCGCTAGGAGCGTCTCTACTCCGCCCATTTGGATAATCTTCTGCTCATTCTCTGCATTGCAAGCCAGGTTTCCAACAGCAATCGCTGCTCGCTCCTTGGCTATGACGGAACCAGTTCGAAGGACCTCCAGTAAAGCAGGAATGCCCCCCGCTTCTGCGATCAAAACTTGGTTTTGTTGGTTGCAAGCCAGGTCTAGCAAGGCACCCGAGGCTTCCTCTTTCGCCTGAGGGTTGCCTATTTCAAGCAAATCCACCAAAGGAGCAATCCCTCCTCCAGCCGCAATAGCCGCCTGGTTCTTATCACTATCGAGTGCTAGGCTCCATAATATGCCAGCTGACTTCTGCCTTGCCGTCATAGAGCCAGACTTAACAAGCTGCACCAAGGCTGGGATGGCGTCAGCCTGCGCTATAGAGGTCTTGACGCTTTCCAACGAGATGAGATTCCGCAAGGCTTCTGCCGCTTCTTCAGACCCCTCCTTCAACAACGTAAGGAGCGGAGCAACAGCCCCTGCCTGCACTACAAGCATCCGATTGCGTAAACTCTTCCACGTCAGCCTACTAAGCATAAGTGCCGCTTGACGCTTCTTCTCGACTGTACCCTTGGACAGTGCAGAGATAGACTCTCTAATATGGATCTGGAGCTGGCTTTTCTTGGAATCAGAACTCTCTAACGCCTCTTTATCTGCAGACAGGGCTGTTGGAGGAGAAGCGCCAGAGATTGCCCGGTCTTGCAGCAATCTAGAGAATCTTGGCGCTTCGCTTGAAGTAGAGGAACCAGTTGCTTTCGTATGATCCTCTCCCAGCGAGCCTGACGTGGTGTCTTTTGGCTTCTTCTGAAGGTTAGGAGAAGTACTAGGGTGATCACTAGGGGACGGTACAGCATGGTGCGCTGTGAGGTCTCCTCGCTGGTCGTCAGCAGCATTCCCTACAAAATTGGTATTTTTTACAACTACGTTCTCTCTCTTCTCTCCATTAGTTCTAAGAAGGCTCAGATTGTGTCGGAGGGCCGTGCTTAAGGCTTTTTGAGCCTCCATCTTCGCAGCGGACAGTGTCTTCCCTTTCTCAGTTGCTTGAGAAGACGCAAACTCTACCTGTTGTGAGCTATCGCACTCGGTCAAGATATGGGAGCCCTCGTGGTAATCACCATTAGAGCTTAGGGCCGTTCGCAGCTTCTTTCGTGCTTGCTCTGACTCGGTTTCCCTTTGGCGGCCACTGCTGTCTAAGTTCTTGTTCTCCTTCTCCTCTAGTTGAAGGTCTACTTCCTCTGGCCCTTCTGCATCTCCTGCAGTTTCAAGTACGAATATGGGGTCTTCTTCCGGAACCCACATTCGCCTGATCCTACCATACGAAGGAGGAGGAGCAGAAGGGTGGCTTGATAGGACTGACATGACCTTGTTGTCCTCAACCTCCGTCCTACAAAAAGAGTCCGCCTGGAAGAGGCTGTCCCCCTGCGTCGTACGGTTATCAAGGGTCTTTCTTCGGTCCAACTCGCGTTGCCTTCTCCGTAATAGCCAAAGTGAAGTCAGAACTCTTTCAGCCAATCTCTCAGCGGCAGCATCTTCGGCTTCAAGATCTATGGCTTTGCTCTTCAGTGGGGCATCGTTGGATCCGGTAGCTAGCTGATACTTCTCTCGCTCTCGCGCATGGACGTCCTCCATGTTGCCCAGAAGTCTTAGAAGTTTCCCCTTACCCTGAGGCCAGTCTAGCCAGTCCTCCTTGGATATCTGAATATATTCGGTTACCTCCTGAAAGTCAGAGTCGGCGCTATGCGGTGCAGCTGAACCTGATGCAGCTGAGCAGCTACCCTCGTTTGTAGCTGGAGGTTTGAAAACACCCGCTTGACTTTGACTTAAGCTGTCATGATGCCTTGCCTGAGGCTCAATCCGTCGTCTCTGTGAAGGAGAGGAAGCCCATTCAGGAACCAAAGGAGCACCATCCGGAACTTTCACCTTTCCGGGATTGTAAGTGGAGCCCCCTTCTTGCGGGAGGGAGCCTGAACTTCCACTATTCCCTCGTCCACCCATTTCCTTTGCCTGAATCTTCCCCATGTCAGCGGCGACCAGATGGCTCGAACGTTCTGGAAGCGCTTTGCCACTTCTTAGAACACCTGCCGACTCGGAGGCAGGGGTTTGGCTTTGGAGAATCGGTGCGCTTGAGGAAGGCTGACTTCTCATCATCATCACTGGTTGACTTAGGGCCATTGCCCCTCAGAAAGACCAACCCTAGTGATCTGAAGAACGCCCGCCATGTTTGTAATGCTCCGTCCCTCCTTGTTCTCTTTATCCAACTGTAAGAAGAGCCGTTAACAATCATCTTCCCCGTAGTGTCGTGCAATGTGTACCGCACTCATAAGGAAGGGACTAGCAGCAGTAGTACCACGTGAAGATAACCCAAGCACAGAATTATTTCACCCAGTCCAAATGGTCCACCGAGAGAGACAGGGTCAGAAAGAAGGGGCTAAGGGGACAACAAGGAGGATTGGAGGCCTGACATATAAGAGAAAAGGAGAGGAGGAATCGAGAGATGGGTGGCGAGGAGACTAGGAAAAGGCAAGGTCAATGGATCCTGGCTAATTTAATAAAGAAAAGAACGGAATATGAGCTTTTTGCAGAAGAACAGCAAAAGAGCAAAAAGCGAAAGAAGAGGGTAAGATAAGAGAGGCACCTTTAGCCCTCGAGACAGAGTCTATACTTACCCTCGATACCACTAGATCTGTTTCGTCCCTTCCACAGACGACGTGCGCACGGTGGATGGGCAAAAGATGCAGCTTCAATAGCTGTGCTGGAGAAGCGAGCGAAGTAGGAAGTGAAGGCTTGGAAGCGGTAGAAAATCTCTTTCTCGTTGGGAGTTGTCTTGGCCCTCCCCCAGGTCACATATCCTCCCTTTCGTCAGGCAAGAGAGGAAGATATTTATTTATAAGCAGCAAAGAGAAGAAGGTGGAGAAGAAGAACTGTGGGCTGCTCAGGAGGAGCCAAAGCCCAAACCTGAAGTAAGAAGCCCAAGAAGACTAGAAAGGATAGGAGCGAGAAGATGAGAGATGGTGAGACTGAAGCCGCTGCTCGCCAGTACCTTCGACTAATTAGACGAAGTGAGTGGAGGGAGGAGAATAGGAGGGAGAAGAAGAGAAGATAGAAGACGACTATTGTTTGGCCTGCCGGGAGGTGCAGAAGAAGGTGAGTGATGATAAGAGAGAAAGCCGAGGTGATGACCCAATAACAACAAGTGAAGAAGGCTTGGCGCCGCTGGCTGCTTGGCCCAGAACAGCTCCTGTTATCTACCAGCAGCAGCGACAAGAGACTTGCGTGGGGATGTGGATATTACAAAGCACAAAGAGAGAGAAGTTGCCGGCACGCTGATCTTCTTGTGGCCAGCAAGCGCCGACAGAGCTGGATGTATCGAGAGAAGAGGCGGTAATGGAAGGCGGAGAGCGTAGAGCCACCACCAGAAGGCAGAGGCAAGACAGAAGAGGGCGATAATGATAGCAAGAGCGCGGGCGACGAGCAACAACAGTGGCACTCGCAGCAGACGGTGTGAGCAAGAGAGACGAGGAGCGCGAGAGCTTGGAGAAAGTCTGGAAGAGGCCAGGAGAGAGAGGGAGATTCACCGCTGTGGAAATTCGACGAAGAGAGAAGCGACAGGGGAAGGAGAGAAAGAAAGATGCGCAAGCTCAGCCAGCTTTATGGCTGCTTTAGGGCGAGAGGAGGTAGAGCTTGAGAAGGGTGTGACATGAAAGGTGGGAGCTTGTGAGGAAGAGAGAGAGAGAGAGAGAGAGAGAGTGAGAGAGATAGAGAGAGAGAGAGGAGCTCTGATTGAGAAGGAAGGGACCAAGAAGAAAAGCCCAAAAGCGAATGACATAGGAGTAGGAGACAAGAGGAGGATAGACAGAGAGCGAGTGAGGAGTGGAGACAGAGAGACAGAGAGGCTGGGAGAGAAAATAACCAGGGTTTGGGATGGTGGATACACTGACCAAGACAGATATGAAAGAGACACCAAGAATAAGTATTAGGCCTAAAGACGAACGAGACAGAGTTAGGGTGATAATTTTTGTGGCAGTGAGAGGAAAGCTACAGAAATAAACGTAAGGAAGGTGCTTTGTACGAGAAACTAAGGGCTACTGCAGGCCAGAACGTGAGACTATTTCTGATAACAGTTCGCTGTGGAGGCTAGTAAAGAGAAATTCGTCAACCTGTATGCGGAATGAGTACCACTAGATGGATGGGCCGCTGATGAGCTACATATAAACTCCAATAGTTTATGTGTCCCATCCGCCTCCGCTGTGGCGGGAAAAAGAGCCGTTGTAACGTCCAGTATTCTTGTTTTCATGGTTCTTTTTGTGCGGAAAAGGTGGTGGTGGTGGTGGTGGCACGCCCACAGTACAGAGGAAGGAGGAGGAGGGTGGAGATAATAATAATACAGCAGCAGCGGCGAGGAGCGGCCCCTTTACTCTTCGTGATGATGGGACAACAACCAAGGTCGGTGGTGGCTCTATTGTTGTTGTTGGTGTTGGTGGTGGTGGGTCAACAGTAGTGCTGCTGCTGGCGGTGGTCGTCGTCGGTAGGAGGGACGCAACCATCAGCACTACTACTTTGTACAACAACCGACAGAAGATGATGGTGATTGATGATGATGATGATTGATGATGATGATTCTGCTAGCAGTAGCCTGCTGCTGTTGTTGTTGTTGTTTGCTGCTCCATGAGATGATGGCATGATGATTATCATCGATGGTCGTCCGCCGTTGGTTCGGGAGTACTTCTTTTTTTTTACTTCCACCACCATATATTATAAAGCACCTAGCCACCACCTTCTCTCCTTCATTGTCGTAGGTAGTGATATAGAAAGTATATCTACTCTACTCTACTTCTTATTATTGCGGCATACGCTGAGTAATTCTATTCTTTCTACTACTTCTGATCAAATAAATCCCTACATTCTCGTTCTAAGCTTGATATCTGTTTTTGCCTGAATATTTTGTCACTTTCCCCTTGCCATAATAATTAATGATGATGAGCGCGGCGGGAGCCACGAGGATGGTGGCGAGTTATTATAACAATCACCATAGTATCATGATGGTGTTTTTGGATGGATGATGGACAGTTTCGTTCATATCTCCCGCCCCTATTATTTATTGCAATTCTTTGCTGTTGACAGCATTGCATCCATGGTGGTGGTTGACCGAGGAGGGGCAGCTCAACAACAAGGCGTGCGTCGTGATACTAATATAATGTATTTTTATCATTGTAGGGAGATATTTTATAGTACTCATGGTGACGATGATGGTGGTGACGATGACGAAATGTGGCAGTTTATAGCACAGAAGTAGTGACGATGGTGGGGCTACGCAGCGGTTTCTGAATTCGTCTTCTCGTGTTACTTTATCCCTTTGTTAATGTGATGGATGATGACTACTACTATTACGTCGTTTTCTTTTCGGCACTCTGCACCGCGATACCTGGTGGTTTGTTCGCTATTTCTGCTTGTTGACACCCAGCTCCTGCCCTCGGCGGTTCTGTTATTTGTAATCGGTGTTAATGACATGTCTTGCTACTTGTCAATAAACTCCTCATTGTCCTGTCCTTTGGTTCTCGATATAGAATTATAGTGAGTTATGTTCCCTTTTTGCCACCACTTGGTAGTTAAATTGATCCCTGGACACAAGTAGACCGACAGGAAACTTCTTCCCTCTTGTTGCTGTCAGCAAAACAGAAGCTAGCAAGAGAGACGAGATTCAACTTGGTGACTTGTAATAAGACCTTTCTTGCAAACTCTTTGTATGAATATATCTGAAAGGCACTATATACGTAGATCCTCCCCACTATTGCACTTTCTTCTCGTTTGATGGCCTGCTTTAGAAGGTTTGGCTATACTCAGTGATAGGTATAAGCTCCATATGTACCTAGAAATTTAGGAAAGACATCAAACCCTTGACTATCCCGGCCCATCTATAGATTGAAGTGCATATTAAGAGACTGCGTAAATCATTTCTCCCCGCCGAAGGGACCACAGTTGACAGGAAGAACTTTTCTTCTCTACATTGGATCTTGTGGTGCTTGAATATCTTGCTCTCAAGACCAGCACTAAGTACTATGGCCCTTGAATATTCATGTTCTGAACAACGGCCGCTTCCATGCGTCACCTTCTGTTGCTGCTTTGTCATAGGGTAGTAATGAAACACCCCCACGCATGCTTAAGTTGGTTGATTGTTGGGTAGGACGCCCCGGTGGTAAATGTTTGGGGGCAAAATACATCGGAATTGCTGATGATTCCTATTTAACCCCTTCTGCGACCCCAGTGTCATCATGGTTGGCGTTTATGAAAGACGACAGAAACCTTAATAAAAGTGGCAATCAAGCGAAGGACAACAATTGTCGAGGCAGCAAGGGTTCTTCCTTGGCACTGCTGCCGCCCTTATCATAGACTCAAACTACAGACTCTCGTCCGGCTCCTCTCTTCCTCTCTTCCCCTTATTCAGCTTTGTTAACGCAGACTGGGTTAAGGATGGAGGAGAAGAAGAATCTTATTCAATTAATAGAAGAATGTGAGGGGCAATGACAAATAAATAGACTATTAGAGAGACGAGAGAGAATTTTTAATAGAGCAAGAACGAAGAAGAGCGCCCCCCATCAACCTAAAGTATCCATTTTTTGGGCGGAGAAAAGTGGTTGAAAACGGCGGGGTGGAGGAGCAGCAGCAGCAGTGCCGCAGGAGCTTTTTTCTCCTCCGCCCCCGGTAATGAACTGTACATAGATGTATAACAACCAATGTAAGTAAGAAGGAAAGAATAGTTGTTTAGTGTTGACTTTCTTATATATTCTTAGTAGTACTAGAAGAAGAGTAGTAGGCATATGGCTTTGTTCCGCTTGTATGGGAAACGTTTGGTGGTGCAACGGAGGAAGTCCATAGCACTCTACTTCACTGGATCCGGGCGATAATACATGGTAGATGTGGAAAGGGGGGGGGGTTCTTTGTCTTCCCTTTTCAATTCTATCTATGGCAGAATATCTGTTCATATCCAGCGGCCCAATGTGCAGATGGTCTCTGCACGACTTCCTCTCCCACGAGCCCTCCAGGAAGTAATCCTGCAGCAGGTTCCTGGAGCAGTCCTTGGCGGGTTGGTTTAGGGAGAGTAGTAGTTGTAGTAGGTCTCTAGGAGTAGTAAGCAGTAAGTAGTCCATAGTTCCAGATAGCTAGTTAGTTACTGTTTTTCATTTTCCCCCCGTGGGTTCTATACTGTTCTCTTCTAAAGTCAGTAATAAAGTAGTAGTAGGATATATTTAATGATGGTAAAATATGAATCCTCTTCTTCTTCTATGAGACGCAGGGCAGTGGCGCATACATAGTAGCGTACTGTTATGTCCCCACCCACCCATAGTATATAGAATGGAGAGCAGCAGGGATCGGGAAGAGTGTGGCGGGCAAGAAGACAGCTACTCACCAACGAGGACTATTTATTTTTCTCCTTCAATAAAAAGGAAAAGAATCCAAGAAACTGAGATGACGACGAAACCTAGGAAGGAAGAAAAATAATCAACAACAGATACTTTTAATACCACTAATAACTACTGACAACTCACTTCCACCAGACAGCAAGAATGAAGGTTGACGTAGCGAGTCAAACGCCCCGCAGTAGTTGACGTCGTTGTTGTCGGCGGAAGCAGGAAGAGCATAATGATGACGATAGAGGATGTTGGGCAAACCCCTCGGCTCCTCCCATCCCGGGGCGCAGCCCAGCAGCAGCTGCTGCTTCTCCTTTGTTTGCTATTTTTAGAAAGAATGGTGGAAACATGTAGAGGTCGCCTGCTGCCTGCCTTGTTGTCGTCATCATGAACATGTTCATCACAAAGCATACATGGACAACAACAGCGGCCACCCAGTTGTCCCTCTTCCGCGGAGCAAAGTGGCGTTGTTCTTCATGAACCTAGATAATAGACAATAATAAAAAACAAGGAATGAACAACCTACAGTACAAGCAATTAGTCAACTCCTTGGTCATTGCTCGTTAATGAAAGGCCACATTTCTAGCAATGATAAAGAACTAGAATTAAAGGACAAGCCAGCAGGACTTGGAAAAACTGTAAGGTTGTTAGAGCCCGAGCGAGCCCTTATTCTTCATTTTCTGTCTCGAATACTTTTGTCTTGAGTACGACGTCCTACACGATGAATCGGCCTAACAGCGCTAACAACAACGACATGTATCAGCTCATGTATCGCTCTATGCTTCCTTCCTCTCAATGGCCAATCGACCAACCAGATGCCACCACGCACCCGTCCTTCGTCCTGATTGGGCAGTATATCCTACCCACCTGCCTGACCTGCAAGGTGTCAATAACGTATAATTCACATGGTCCACACAAAAGGTAAGCCCAATCTTTTTATACTCCGTATATATTATAGCAGGAGAGCTGTAAACAATAGAAGTCAAATGTCAATTTACAGTCATAATTTGCAGTCTGCTAAGAATAGGGTTTGAGTCGTTATTTGGCAAGATATTTGACAACTCCAACCACACAACAGGTGGCGTTCTCTCATGCTGGAGTTCCTGTTGGGATCTGGGTCACGAGATGGAGGCGTTGAAGAGAAGAGAGAGGTGGAGAGCGAGGGTGAGAAAGAGTCATGAGGAACTTGTGGAAAGTTCCTTTCCCTGGTCAGCTGTCGCTCCGTGGCTTCTTTTGACTTTCCTGCCTTGCTGTTGCTTCTCC